>PVIR01001681.1:0-117379 GCA_004026965.1 Petromus typicus | reverse complement strand
TTGCCCACTGAACTTAGATCAAATACAATTAAAACAAAAATAAACAAAATGAGAGAGCAAGGGAGTCAATTAACCTTACCAGACAGGCCACCCTGCCTTTTAAAAATATTTTATATTTATAATAGAAGAAGGTGTTTTATTTTGAAAAGCTAAGTTGATCAGTGTTGATCATTTGAAAATTTTTCTTCATGTCTGCAGTATTTTACAGATGGAAACTTTTCTACCATTACAAGGAAAAATTATGCTAAAGAAAACAATAATAACTCTGTGGTCACCTTGATTTTTTTCTCACTTGCTCTTTGTTAAAATTATTTTAGTCATCTGCAGTAGGTTTTGAATAAGAACAATGATTGTAAGTTATTTTATAGAAAATTACTGTTAGAACATTTTATCCATTTAACTTTCCCTTGCTTCCCCCCTGTAAAAAATAGCAAAACAGTCTTCTGTTTTATGTTTATGTAAGCCCCAGGCTTTTCAGTTAATGCTTACTTTTGACAATATCTAACATGTTGGAGTCAAATTATTTTGCTATTGGAGAGAACAATGCTCCCATTTTAAAAATGAATTGTTGCCTTATTGTTTGTATTCAATAGCAATGTTATACATTTAGAAGAAATAAATATTCTCTTCTTTTGTCAATAGGGGATCCACTTCATTTATTCCTATTTAGTTGTCTTCTCTTTGTCAGGATTTAGACTAATGAGAAAATCTTAGAAAGATCCTTTACTGTCTAAACACCAAGCACACAAATGCTTCTCAATAGAAATAACACAAGAAATGCATTCAAAGACAATACATAGCCTGAGAAATTCTTGTGTGCTGACAGCTCTCCAACAGTGTTGTCACAGCAGGAAGACATCAGTTGAAGAAACAGATAGTGACCTCAAAAAAAGTCTGGTCAGCGGTGTGGACAGGGTTTCACAAGATTATAAATCACCCCAGGGTCGCTCTGTTCCCACCATAAAGAGAGCATGGTCGTTTTATTGTAATCTAATAAGAGATGGGAGCAAAGGACAGCTCCAGTGTGTGTTTGCAAAAAAAATTCTTGATTACAGTTTCAAAACTATACAGTTTCCCTCCTATTGAAGTGCAGATTATAGGGGTGAAGGCCATGTGAGGATTGGATTACCTTTTATAGCTGTATGTTATCCCCTGGTTCATGAATCCGAAAGTACTTAAATTAAACTGAACGTTTGGGAGTCATCTCAGTATGTAGTATGGTGGTAGAAAATTAATCATGATTTGGTGATAGATTAATAAGCTATGCATTTGAAGGGGGTCTTTCATAGAATCAGAAAACAAACTTTTGGAGGGTTTTTAGTAGTATGAGGCAAACATATAATGTTCTGTATTAGAGTTGTTTGGGGGTGTGATTTAATGAAAGAAATACATTTCTTTTGGTGCATGAAAGAAGTAAAAACGTGAGATCTGGACTGAGTTAGTACCGATTGTTCAGTTTCTTGTGTCTCAATATTTTTAACAGTACCAACTTGTATTTATGTGCTTAACGTATATCACTGCTGCCTAATTGAAACTGCACACTTACTGAATATTTCAGATGTTTTATTTTGACATCAGGGAAAGCAGCGATTCTACCCTTAAGACACTTAGGAATGGGAAAGTTCCTCTAATTTAACTTCGCGGTCCTGAGGAAATGGTAGCCAAAAGTGTGGAGTCAAGGTCCAGATCGGAGGATGACGCCTCTTCATTTGCCCTCGCAGCGCTTCATGTAGAGCGAAGGGACGGTTTTGACTTTACTCGGCCATTTTATCATCTTTTCTTAAGCTTCTTCAGCATGGTTTGATCTCTATATATTTTGGGGACTGTCGTCAGGCGTCCTACCGTTTAAATGGATTTTATTCCTCCACTTATCGTCTTTGCTTTGTCAATTTGTTCCTCGGGAACCATGCTGACATCTAGAGATAAGTCCTATCAGTCTAGGGCTATTGACTGAATTTTGATTGTGAAGAAGCCGTCAGTTAGAGAGAGACAGTGTGAGGAGTGTTATTGCTAAGGATAAATTTTGTTACGGTTCTAAAACCCAAAGGTAAATATGATGGAGTTTGCAGCTTTTTATTTTTTATTAGGCACACGTTGGACTTTACAGGCTGTTTTGTGCTGTCTTCTTTTCCCTTTAGGAGTCACAACTTATGTGGCTTTGCTCTCACTTACTTTTTTTGAGCAGAGATGAATGTGAAAGGGAATTCTGACTCTCGAAGGATATTAGACTGGTCGGTTAAACATAGTGGGTCTTTAATTCATCTCTGTTTATTTTCCACTTGTCAGTTTCTCTTTGTTTCTTCCTCATTTATGTATGCTTAAGTAGGTGAGCAGGCAGAGTCCACTGGGTCTCCACCATGTGCTTCTGTGGCGCTGATGAGAATGTTCCTATGTGCACTGCAAACTGGAAGTGATCAATACCGAGGCAAGTTCCTTTCCTCTTTGGACACAGAGAAAAAAGCAAACATTCTTTTATGATCTTCAGAACTTGTATAGGCTGAAAGAACACAAGCTCCCAATATCATTTTAAATCTAAGCTGAAATTACCCAGGATGAAAATACCTTTTTCTTAGACTAATTTATGCTAACTTTATTCTGTTTCCCATTGGCTGTCATAAATTTAACTCTAAAAAAGATATAATTGATTTAAATCTCTAGGGCTAGTTTTGAATTTATCAAGGTTATAGATGTGCTCTTTTTTCATTATTTACAGTATTAAAATGTGAATATCTCCACTTAAAATATCTGATGATTTTAGGAAAGCCAAGCATTCTAATTTCTGTTAGGTAGGAGCCATATGATCCATCAATGATAGCAAAAATACTCCTCTATTTCTACGTTTTGCCTAGGTAAAGAGTACAGATTAATTCGTAGTGTAGAAGTATAATGCTGAAATTTCTCAGATGGCTCAGACCTCCATATCGCCATCTGTTTTACCTATGGGTTTTTATTAGTAATCGTTATTACTGGATGATCTCAATAGAAAGTACATGAGTGCAAATGCCAACATGTATTTTTGTTAGTGGTGCTGAACAAACTGGTTAAGGTAGAAAAACAAATGTACTTACTTTGATTTATCAGTTCTGACATTAGCATGTACCATACTGCTCTCTGGGAAGCAAAATGGTTGCACCTGAGGACAGTGATATAAACACGACTTTGATTATTTGAAACAAACCATTAGGCTTTGATGAAAGAACTGTTGCCATGGCGCGTGCTGTATCAGGAGAGAGTGCTTGGAGATAATGGACGAGCACTCTACGATTACTTGTTCAGAATTTCAAGAAGGTTAAAGTAAAGAATTTAAAGTCAAAGCTCAGATGTTAGGTGGGGGTAGTGATTGATATAAAGGGAATAGAATAATGTATAAATTTACAAGTTGAATTTTTACTGAGAGTACACAGTTGGGACAACATTCTTTCTTATCGCATTAGCTCAAACTAGAGGCACATACTGTCAAATTAAATGTTTGAAAGTAAGACTGAACTCATTCTGTTAGATATCTTTAAAAAGTTTTCATAAATAGAATTTTACTTATTTGCATCTGGAAACTAAAAGTTCCCTCTTTGTTGTATTGAAGCACACAATACCAGAGCTAATTACAAACTCCATACCTATTTGTTTTCTGTGATTTATAGATGAAGATTTTACTTATTATATGCACATAGTACATACCCCCAAAATAAAATTTCCTTGTTATAAAATTTAATTTGAAAGATATAAGTCAAGCTAAAATATTTAAGCTTTGAGGAAAGGAACTCTTAACTTTCTTATGTTAGTGTGCCAGTTTAGACTGAAATGTCAAATTAGACAACTTTATGCATTCCTGAAAGCAAAACATTTCATCTCCAGAGAATCAGATTCAAGGAAGTTTATGTGGGAGAAGGTCTAGGGGACATTGGTGGGAAGAGGATGAGACACAAGATGCTTTTGTGATTGGAGAATAAGGATGCCAGAAATGAGCTTAAAAGCCCACTCAGAGACTGAGGAACCTTGAATGGTGCCAGAAATGGCAGATAAGCTACGGTGAGAGTGAACTGCTAACCTGAATGGGAAGGTCAAAACAGAGCACCACAGAATGTAGGTAAATCCAGCATTTTCTTGATTTTTTTCCCTATGAGCTCACTCTAGACACTCATAGCTCACTTATGCAAAAAGTGAAGAGTGTTTTCAACAGGGTGTCTTTCCAAATGATTTGCTTGGTAAATGACACAGTATACTCATGCTGTTTTATCAGCGAATCTGTGTTTCATGCTACAAACTATGTGATTGCTCATTTTAAAAGTCTATAAGCTTAAAGCAATGCTTACACACCAAATTTTTGTTAGCAATCTACATTACATTTGCATGTAGGTGTCATAGGAAAAAAGGATTAATTTACCACCCAGGAAACATCAGTTTCACAGAGGTTAGAAAATGCAATGAAGGTTGAAGACCTGCACAGAGAGAAGCAGAACTAGATGTTATCATTCTGCCCAGGGCCTGTCCGTTAGCCCGTGAGGCACACTAACCCTTTTGAAAGATTGTGGTTTCCCAGTCCTCAGGCTACAATATTTCCTCAGGAAGGTTTGGCACAGAAGATCATGCAAAATACAGACATAAATGAGTGAATAAACTAACAAATAAATAAGGCCTTAATGCAATTTTATATCCAGTGTCTTTTAATCTCATTTATTGTATAAATTTTGTTCACAGAAGAGAGCAAGGATGGTTCCTGCTGGTGGCATTAAAAGCAACCAAGTGGTGTTGTAAGTATTCACAAAGCACCAAAATTTACATATCTATGTGGCAGACCCTCTACAGAGTTAATCTCAACTATCAAAAATATTAGAGATATATGGAGAGCTTCAGGTAGATACTGAATGATTTTAATAAATTAGTGGCACTGTTTTTTTTTATTACTATCCACTACACAATGCAATTATTGTGAAATTCATTCATCAGTTTAGGCACGTGCACGCGCGCATACACACACACACACACACACACACACACACATATACACGTCTTGAAGAATTTTCTGTTTAAATTATGCTTTAAAAGCAAGTACTTTGAAACCCTAATCAGCTATATATTTATGACTTCTCTCCCCATCCTTTTCTCACTACTTCAACTGGTATGCAGTCTGAAGTTTTATTATCAGTGACAGAAATTAAATTATAAATGCTTAAAGGGCACTTTCCCATTGAAGGTGAACCCAGTGTTTTTACAAACTTAATAAGGAGTGTCCCATCAATGACCTTATTCTTCTGTAGTACTTGACAGTCTTTTGATGTAGTCTTTACTCCCTGGCTCTGGGCTTCATTCTTTGGTTGTGCTGTCGCTTCTGCTATTATGGAATCATTTCCTGGTTGAATGAATGTTTTCTCAACTTTCAAACTTAGTGCACAACCCAAGGAAGCCTTACCAATTAAGTTGCATGTTGATTTTGATTTTAACCAGCTTGGAATGAAAAGCTGTATTCTCCAAATTAATGAAGCCTATGTTGTAATGATTAGTTTTTGGTTCCTGCAGCCAATATGTTATATAACAGGAGGTGATCTAGTTTAGGGAGCTGTAAATCAGGAGGCTTCAGATCCAGTTTTATCTATAACCCTGAAGACAATGATTGCAACATAACCATCTCAAACACTGTTAAGTTGGTATTAGTGAATTCTTTGGGGAGATGTCAAGCTGAATGTGTATGTTGTAATTTGGAACCTAAAGTTTCAAAACTTTTCTTCATATCTTCTAATTCTTTATTGTAAATCAACAATCATTTAAAATTTATCTTATAAAAATGAACCTTGTGTATTAGGACCTATTATGAAGATGACAGAAATCACCCTGTTCTCATCAAAATCCCTAATTACTGACTCATGGAATTTGAATGTTTTCCTGGAACTCCTCGCAGATTCAGTGTTGAAGCACCTAGATTTGCCTGGAAGATTCTAAGTCCATGGCTACGGCTGTTCCCTGTTCTGACTTTCAGGAAGTGAGAGCTCAAGCAGTCCTGGTTGAGCAGTTAACAAGCATTCTGTTAGTGGTGTCTTGGTTAGCTCAGGGGATGGCGTGGGCTGGTATGGTCCTGGGAGGGAAGGCAAGATCTATGCATTCCAGGCTGTTGCGATATCTAAACCTATTCTAGTGGGACTATGAGATGGGACAGCACCTGGGGACAAGGTACAAGCCCTAAAATGCTAATCAGAAGTAGTTTAAAACTGTAAACCATTTGAAGTAGAATTACAAAAGAAAATTCTTGAAAGGTAGCAAAAATCTGGGTCCATAAAAGTTGTTTTTAGTTATTTACTTTTTGACTGACTTAAAATCACACAGAGGAATTTAAAAACTAATGTTTTCTAAAAAGGATGTATAGAAACACCATTTTCTTTCCTTGGGAAAAGAAATGATCAAGTTGACAAATATATGTAACATTTTTATTACTATAAAATATTTTTTTTAATATCCAGCAGTCAAATTGTCATTTCAACACACGTTTTGAGGTTCTGGTTTTCAAGAAGCAGCAGTTGGAGTCTGGATTGATATGCCAAAGGCAGTGGATTGAGGGTGTTAATTCTTTCCATGTCTTTCGTTTTGCACGTGCTTGGATACAGCTGCTTGTGCTATTGCCAGATGTCACGGGGGGGGGAGGGGGGCTTCAGGAAGCCTTTACATATCTCTGCTTTTCCCTGAGGTAAAATATACCATGAAACAACATTCTTGAAGCATAAATGAGAGTTCTCTTTATTTTGCAGTCTTTTCAGGTGCTAGTCAGAAGCAAAGTATATGAATATATGTCCACTCAAAAACTTGTACATACATGTTCATTAATCGTTTTAATCATAGTAGCTTAAACAAGGAAACAATCTAACCATGTATTAACCACAAAGTAGACAAAGTGTGATGCATCCATGTAGTGGACTAGTGCTCAGTATTAATAAGAAATGAAGCACTGACATGCGTTGCAACATGGGTAAACCTTGAAATATTTTGCTAAGTGAAAGAAGCCAGATACAAAAGACCACAACTGTATGATTTAATTTATAGAAACTGATCAGAATAGAAAAATTACACAGACTTAAGGTAGTTTAATGGTAGCTTAGAGATGAGGAGTGGTGCAACATGCCTATTAATAAGTACATGTTTTCCTGTAGGGAGCAAAGAAATATGCTAAAATTCCATTGTGTTAGTATTTCATAATTCTGTAAAAACAATAATATGTTTTGCTTGTGCACTTTAATTAAGTGAATATATGATATATGAACTACCAATAAAAATAATATAATCAATAGGTTGGATAAAGATAGTTAAATAGTGCAAAATTTAAGAACATTTTCTTTATAATGTTCTTAAATATAATATAGGGACTAAATTAGCAAATAAAAGGACACAGCAAATATAACATACAAAATTAATAACATATTTAAGGATCTCCTTCCTTTTCATTATTTCATTTAAAATGTTTTTAACCTTTAATCTATCAACTTCAGTAGGTATAAAAATAAATTAATAGCTCTCATACCTCCTAAACCAATCAGTAATGATTTGCTCATTTCTTCCCCCTGTGAGAGTCTCCTTAATTTAAAGCTTGATTATTTGGGACAGTCTTTGAATTTAATAGCATGTTTTTCTTGCATTATCAAAATAAATTTTAAGCAACAATATTAAAATTCCTAATTTTATAAAATATATAACTAGCAGTATCGTCAGACTTAAATTCCTCAAGGCAATGCATGTGTTTAGACAGTCTCTACTTTATTGCTATATATTTTTTAGCAAAAAGGGGTGAACATATTTTAAATGCAGATTTTCCCTTTGTGTAAATGACTCCCTTGTTATGAGTAAGGAGTTACATTAACTCATGATGAAGACTTTGTAATTGAAATAATACCCTTGTGACTGGAAAGAGTTATCTTATAAAGCTGCTGAGAAAGAAACATAGAGAATTGTATTTTTTAGCCAAAAGAGAAATTCTAGTTTCAGTTCTAAAACCAACCAAACAGATGGGAAATGAAGAAAAAGTCGAGTGCTCCATGGGATCGCCTTGCTCAGGTAGCGGCTTCAATTCCTGTTTCCACTCCTCTCATCCATTCATTCGGTTATGTATGTGTTCTTATTCTGAACATACTGTCTGAGTCCTTGTCACATCCTAGATAGGTATGCCATGTCTGTTATTTATGTAACACTCAATCATTAATCAAACACTTGTTCACAATGTTAGAAAAATTTTTCCTCCTCTTTCCCTAATTGCAATTGTCCATTTGTTTAGGGAAATGAGTTGTACTATTTTATTTCTCTTTATTTTCTGAGTGTTTACTTGACCTTGAATATCCTTTCTGAGTCCTGGTTGCTCCTCCCCTAGTTTTTGGCAATGTCGTTATCATCATCTAAAATGAAGGTTGTTTATTGTGAACAGTAAATGACATGACAACTCTTATTTAAGGTCTTTTGCATACATCATATTGAACGAGGTAGTAATAAAAGAAAACCATTGAAATTTCACACTCACCTATATAAACACATTTTTATTACATTTTACAATCATATAATGGTAATACTTTTTTATTATATGGCATAAGGCAACCAGTTCAAAGAATTTTGTGCTGTTCCATATGGAAAATAAATCCATGTTATCCAGAGAATTAGTGGAATTTACACAACGAACTTAGCAAGTGTTTGACATAGTTTGTAATAAATTGTGAGCCTTCTATTTTGAGTGAGGGAAATGCATTTCAATAATTATGCATCATTTTTGTAGCTAGCATGAACTTCCAAATGAATAACCTTTTAAATTCTCATGTCAGCCCTAATTTGTTTAGTGATTGAAAATATTTTCATACTATCATGCAGCAATGATTATGACTGTGTTGCTATAGAGAGCATTTTGCTTTTTTCAGCCTTGTAACTTGACTTAAAATGCTTTTTTAGATAAGCCCAGAAACAAGTTAGTTTTATCTGCAATGGTTTTACATTTAGTGTTACTTCTACCTTTGGTATAATATATTTGATGACTTTTCCAGCTTTTCCATATTTTAGATACTGGTTTAACATACAAGACTATTTCATTATATACTGATTTTGACTGTAATAGTAGAAATAAAAGAAAATGTATTTTTTAGTGCATCAGTGGAAAAGTTTAAATAAGTTAATCACTTGTCTTTTATGAGGCTTTTCATTTCATAGCTCAATAGCTCTCTGAAGTTTCATTGTCATTTTTTAGTATCATTATGTGCATGCATCTAGAAATGGGAGGTTTAGCTAAGAGATGAAATCCTTTTAATTTCCAAATTAAACACATTGACCCTTTCCTCTGTTTTAATAAGTAGAATAACATGGCTGGCTTTTTAAAAAAAATGGAAAGAAAGATCAAATAATTTTCCTGTCTTTGAATACAAAGAGTAATTCTTGCAAAAAAAAAAAAAACCCAAAAAACAAAAAACTAGAGTTGGGGCACAGAATCACTTTTATGATAGTGTTGTGTTATTTTCGAGGATCTAGTTCTCCCAAAATATATTTTATATAAATTTTAAGAACTATAAAATTATAATTTCCAATAGATAAAATTTTCTTGATTATTTATAGATAACACACTATTTTTAAATTATAATCGGATTTATTTTCTGTTTTGTAGAACTACCAAATTACTAAGAATAAAAGCAAGAGATTTTTTCTTTTATTTTGTTTTTATTTAATTCTTTTCTTTCACTTCATATCACATAAGGCCTGAATGGACTATTAGCCACCTATTCCATTTAGAGACATTGAAAAACTATTAGATATCTTAACTCTCTTAAATTGTGGCATCTAAAGTGACAGGTTAATTTCAAATTCAGTTTTGATTGAGCATATGCCACTTTCACATGTTTTACATAACTAAAATAGAGCTGTCTCAGAAATCCTTGTATTAGGAAAATGAACGCTAATCAAGGCAAGTTTTCTTCAATAAATGCATTTCCACCTTCACGCATCTTTTTGGAAGAGCAAAGAATGTTTAAACTTATAGTTTACCAAAGAATTAAGAGAGTCCATAGGTGTATGTAAAGATTGGGCTTGTATTTTTCCTTCATTTAAGACATACTTCATATTGTTTTTCTTGCTTAAAGCTATTGTAGTTAATAACCTGTGTAATATTCTGCAAAATGCCATTTTTTTGTTGGTATCTCTGTAACAGGTATTGTAATTTTTAAAATTTCAGAGTAACTAAGCTGAGAAGGTGCCTCATGATAATCTATTTCCACATTGATAGATGGAGTAGAAGCATGAAGAAAGATTTTAAGGATCAGGGGAAGAAACCTATGTCTAACATGTATTCATGTATGTTATTTATGTAACATTATCTATATCTAATAGTAGATAGTGTATAAAAGTTGGATGAGGCACTTTTTTTTTTTTTTTTTTTGAGACAGGGTCTTGCTTTTTATAGTTCAGGCTGGCCCTGAGCTCAGCCTTGAACTCACAGCAATCCTCCTACCTCTGCCTCCCAAGTACTGGGATTACAGGCATGAGCTTCCATGCCCAGCACTATGCTATGTGGTACTGATTACTGGTGAGTGTGAGTCTCCATGCCCAGTAACTGGGGATTGAATCCGGGACCTTGCACTTGCAAGGCAGATACCCGAACCACTGAGCTAAATCCCCGGCCCCATTATTTTTCAATTCTAGTGAGGTAGAAAAAACACTACAACTAAGTCAGTTAAGAGAGACTAAATAGCATGTAGATAGAGTAGTCTACTAAACTTATTTTCTCAGCTCAGAGAAGAAGTTCAACTCTCTTGAATGGGGCCATCACATCAGATAGTTTGATTAGGAGTCTGTAGGAAACATTTTCCACCATATCCATTTCCACTGTGTCCTAGCTTTCTCATGCTGTATCTTCATGAGAGACAGAGGCAGCCACCCTGGAATACAACTGTCTTTTTTTTTTTTTTTGGCCTCTGTTTTGATCTAGCCTGGTTACAAGCAGGCAAAGTTCATGCCTTATGTTTTAAAATTTAAGATGCTTTGAGGTCCCAAAGTGAAAAACATGAAAGATGTGGTTCATCCTTCCATTTCATTCTCTCTCTTGTCTCTTCTCTTTTGTTAATCTGCTCTTTCACTGTTTTAGACAGGTTTAGAGGACTGTTGATACTCCTACCCTTTCTCCATGGAAATCATGCTAGAAAATGATCCACAAAGCAAAATTTCTAGGTGCCTTTTCTATATTAGAATGATTCTTTATAAATTTAGATAACTTTGTGATTATTTATATGAGATGTGCATATCAAGAGTATATAGTTATTTTAATTTGGTACATATAGAGCTCTGCTTTTTTTTTTTTTAAGTTGAGTTTTTGAGTAAGTACATTTTAGGAATACATTATGATAACATTTAGACAAAGGTCTACTATCTAGAATATATAAAGAGTTTTAGAAAAGTCAGACCTCTAAATTTAAAGACCCAGTGCGAAAATGTCTGACATGATCAGACATTCCTTACACAAAGAAGTAAATACAGCAAGAAAACATGAAAAATGTTCAGCATCACTGCTCATTCAAAAGATGCAGATGAAAACAACACAGATTTCTCCTCACTCCAGAAAGAATGGCTGCTATCAAGAAACTAATCAACAACAAATTAACTCTGCTTTTATACACTGGTTGTTTAATGTGTTTAAAACTTCAAACATACTCTATGAACCTTAAAAGTCAAAACTTTAAAATCTCCTATGCCTTCCTTAACACGTGGAGTAGAATGCAAACATTTTACTGTGGTTTAAAAATCCCCGTTCAAGACCTCAGCTAGAGTCTATGATTTATTTGGCAATTAGAAAATCCATCTTGTACACAGCTGCTTTACCTGCATCGTGAGACCAGTGACTTTGGATGCAGAAAAGTGTGCCACCTTTTGGCTGGATGCTGGGGTGAGGGGGCTGGTCCTCCTGAAGACCCTGGGCAGCCCCGCTCCCTCTGATGAAGCAGAGGGTAGTTGTTCTTCTAGGTATTTCTCCTTCATGCACAGGATTTCTGTCTTTCCATAGCTTCCTGTGATTCACTTTAATTGCACTGTGTCGTGTCAGTTAAGTGAAACTGCACTGTTGCTATTCCATCCTTGCTACCGTCAACTGGAGCTTCACATTTCTGTCCTGTCTATCACACTATATTGTGCTATTATTTATGCTTTAGTGCTTGTCACTGCAAGAAGCTGTCTTTTTTTTTAGTTTTTTTTAGTTTTTTTTTAGTTTTTTTCTTCTTATTAGTATTTAAATTCTTTTGTAGAGACTTGGTTTTTCCACTACTGGATACTTCATGCTGAGACTAGCACCTGGCACTTTGTAAGGAATTAATGTTTCTCTGAAACAGTCTTCTTTTCTCCAGTTTACTCTTGTTCTATCAGTTGTGGAGAACACCTGGATGGTGTTTCTGCTGGTACAAGCTGACATGATTATAGGGAAACAAATGGCTCTTATACATTTCTTATGTCTAACAGAGAAGTACCTTGTGATACCCATGATAATGAAAACCACTTCAACTATGGGCTGCCAGTCCCAGTCCAGGACAACATAAAATACAAAGAGAGAGGGCCCCGTGGCACTTGTTAAATTCCTCATTGGATATCGGCCATGTGCACTCGTAGATCCGCACCACGTCTTCACCACTTGGCTCCATCCCTGGGAGCTGGGTTTTTATTGGACTGTTGTATAGACCCCCTTTGCCCTTTGGGTTCTTAGTATGTTTATTTAATGAAAAGTGCCAGCTGGATATTGGGAGGGAAGCAGGACCCTGTGTGGTGTGAACATTTATTTATCTCCTTTGCTTCCTGCTGCTTTAATAAATGGTAGATTCATTCTACCTCCAAAACCCACAGTTCTTACAGGAAGACCTGATTGGCTGTTCTTATTCAGCTATTCTTTCCATGGGCAATAATTGCTCCTCCTGCTGGTCCTGTGGTCTCCAATATCTAGTAGCACAGAATGCCATTCTTTCACTATTGATTATTTCCATTCTCGTGATACCTTTGGAATTACTCTTTATATCACTTATCTCTCCTCAGATACAACATTTATGAAGATCATGCTCTTTGCTGAAACTTCGATGTGTACAAGACTTCTGGAGAACTTCATAATTAACTAAAGTTACATTTAGAAAAATGTTAGAAAAAGTTTATAAACCTGAAATGAAAATATGTTTTTAGAGCTCAATATAGTTTAAGAGACCCAAGATGACATCTGAGTCCAAACTGTGCTCCTGTATTGATCAAATGCAAAAAGAGATGCAGTGGCCACAAATACATCTAACTTATTTTAATATTTAAAAATTGCCAAAGGTGAGATAAAAATAATACACTTGAAAAATTGCTGATGATATTATTAGGACATCTAAGTTAGAAAGTTAAATGCACAGGTAGCATAGAGAGAGGGTGGCCAAATAGGAAGCAGTTACCTAGCAATGACAGGGTGAGGGTTGTAGCCCTAGAGAGGATGATTTGGTAGGTAACAGTGTGCAGTGGCTTCTCACTACAGCTCATGAAATCCTAACTCCTCACTGGGGCCTGCAGGTGCTCCATCCCTGATCTCTTCTGATCTTCGTCAGCTCACCTGCCATCAAGCTTCATCCACAGTAGCCTTCTCCTAGATCTTGCATTGCCCAAGCTCATTCTTCCATATCTTCTTTTATTCTTCCAATCCCCACCTGCCTTCTCAGTCACAGACAGTGTGGTCAGAGGTCCCTGTATCCCGGAGACTATCTCTGGGCCACCCTCACTCATCCTCATGAGGGCATGTGCTTATATGGTTTACTTCTTAACTCCAAATGCTCTAGTTCCTTGAGAGCAGGAGTTAAGTGCTTTTGACTTGCTTAGTACTGCACATTAAAAGAACAGGTAAAAATCAGTTTTAATCAGGAACTTGACTTTTCTCAACATACAGAAATATTAGTTTCAAAACAGGCAATATAAAAATATTAGTGAAATAATTTACCTCTGGTTTTCATAACAAACTTTTGATATTCAGCATGTTGTTCGTATCACAGCATGTGCACTCCTGAGATTTCAGTCGCCTGTCATGAGCTCCGGATATATAAGGCTAGTAGTTTTGTTCTCAGTAGAGGCCTGGTTCCTGATGTATCACTGGAATCCCGAGCATTTGGAAAAGTGCTCCTTATTTTCTAATAAGCAGAATTACATCATGTCTAGCCATTTCGGTGTGTTGAGGACATAGCAGAGAAACAGACAAATGTGCACTCACACGCACATGCACGTGCACACAGTCAAAGCACTGTATCGGCAGCACTCCGTAGCATGTGTAGTCCTGCAGCTGAGTATATGGTCCACCTGTAACTGTGACTCAGACTCTGTGTCCTCTCTAAGCTACAACTGTGACATCTGGAGAGTGCAAAGGTCATCTTAGCTGACCTTCAATATTGTTCCTACTTTTAACTTTAAATTTTTCTATTCTGCACCTTTATTTTTATTCACATCTTATAATTTTGTCCTTTTCCAAGACATACGACCCATGCAAAAATGGATTCAAGGGTCAGATGCAATAGAATTTTATAATAGCTTCTCACTGTTCTGTCACTTATATTCTAGGAATGTTTTTTCTAAAGAAAGGCCCTTGAAGGCTGAGTATTTAGCTCAGTGGTTCCAGTGCTGCCTTGACGCACAAGGTCCTGGGTTTGATTCCTGGAAGCCACATACAACAATGCCAGGTGTGGAGAATTATGCTCACCAGCAGTCAGTACCACCTACCACAATGTTGGACGTGATGGTTCACACCTGTAATCCCAGCACTCGGGAGGCAGAGGCAGGAAGATTGCTGAGCTTGAGGCTGAGTTCAGAACCAACTTATATTTTTTAGAAACTATGGAAATATTGAACTCTTATATCAACAGCCAATAGTTTAAAGTTTGTGCACATTTAGCATTGTACCTGTTATGTGAAACTTCACTTATTTATCTGATTGAATTTTGTTCATTTGGGGAAATGTCCAGCTATTTCTCTTTCAAAAACAAGTTTGCAACATCACTCAAAGCAGTATTTTTAAAAGTAATAATTTTCTAATCATTCAATTCTTTAATACCTTCTTCAGTTATTTTAAATTCTGATATGCCTAATTGTCTTTCATGTCATAAATGGTTTCAAATGCCATTGCCACCTTGTTTGAAAATATGCGATTTCACAGACTCTGTCTGTATGTGAGAAAAAGTGCTTTACCAGTTCACCAAGTTAAGAAATGGTGCTATTTTAAGCAATGGGAATGATGGATATTGAGGCCTGGCTCTCTCTCAGCTACTTCCTAAGTTTCTAGAGACACATGAATACTTTCAAGCCCACACCTAGAAAACCGTCTATGGATGCTTTTCCTTGGACAGTCTTGCTCCAAGGAATATTTGGACATTAGCATAAAGGTTGCACATGTTATACAAAGTGTAATTAAAGAAGCTTTGATCCCCAAATGTCAACTAGCTTGCTAAGTGTCATAACAAAGTGTCAAGCATCTGGTATACAGTTAATTTGTAGTCATTAACTCCATATTGTTGATGTGACAGTTTGTTAGCAAAGCAAGCTTGACAGTTGCATTTGCCTCTTGACTGACACCTTCAGACCTCCCCACCCGTTTAGTTTACATTCCTGTCGCAGTTTCTTCGGGCTGCGTTTTTAACTTCCTCATTTTCCCCAACTTATTAGTTGAAGTGCTGCAAAACTTTTAAAAACATAGGCTATGTTGGTTCAGAATTTCAAGTTCCCCTCTAAAATGTTGTAAATCTACAATAATGACAGAAATAAGGAAATTCTTCGTGATCTTTCTTCAGAATCTTAAGGTTTTCTTCAGTTAGGTGACAACACATGCATTATCTTGAAGCATACTTGCCACAAATAACATATTTATAATATGACAATTGCTGTGGCGATTAATCTAGTCAGCACTAATTTCTTGAGCAGTTCCATTAATATTTCCACTTTTCAAAGGCTCGGAAACAGATAACTAGATACTTCATCATGTACTTAATTGCATTGATTTAATCCAAAGAGTCCATTACAGTCTAATTTCAGTCCTTTAATGTTTTAAAATTTTAGTTGCACTGAATTACTTGCAACTTGTTTGATGCCAGGATTTGACTGCTGTTATTAATGGAATCCCATTTAAAAATGTTTTGTGAGGCACTTCATCTTTTCCTCTCCCGTCTCCCATTATACCAACCCTGCATTCGGATATGAAGGGTGTAGCTCCGGTACATTCATGTGGACTCAGATATAGCTTGGCAATATACGGAATATAAATTGATGTGAAAAATCTATACTTATTTAATTCCTGTAGGTTTGGTTGTTTGTACAGTCAGGCTAACAACAATGAATAATTTGTCAACTTGTGTAAAGTTGTAACAACCAGAAAGCTTCATTCACAAAAGGCCTTTTTAAAAAAAAACTGTGTAAAGAAGCCAGACTCTCTAGAACACAATGAAATCACTAAAAAAAAAGTTTGTTTTTGTTTTTGTTTTAATTTATATTTAGTTCTTTGAGTTTATTTTTAAATTCATTTATTCATGAGGTCATGATTCACTATTTTATCATTTGCATTAAGTTTGTCCTTTATCTTCTGGTAGTTGTTGTAAGAGGGCATCACCATGTGAGAGATGCTTACTGAGGTCCCACAACGGGCTCCTAAGTTTTCATTTTGTTCCCAGATTGGTGCTGAACACTCAATACGTGTCTTCGTTAGTTAGACTTCACTTTTCTTGATCTATAGAATGAAGTCACTGGACTAATCTCATGCTTTTTCTAACTCTAAAAATTATAAATTTGCATATGATTGAGAAAAGGTTACCGATTTAAGTTTGACTTGACTTACCTCATGGATATTGTATATTTTAGTGTTGTCGATGTCCGTCTGTCTGAATATTCTGGCACATCATTAGTTAAGTGTCTTGGATGCAGACTTGTGAAGTGAGGTCTTAGTTTAGCTCCATTCATACACTTGTGCTCGGCAGTGGTTACTTGCCTTTCACGTCGTACTGTCTGAGCTTGGAGAGTAGTGAATTCCCCCGCAGGAGGAAGAAATGGAGCCTCAGGGATGGAGAGGTGGGGAGTGTCTGAGAGTGGAGGTGAGGACACAGGTCTGCATGTTGGGGATTCTGAGAGGGAGCCGTGGTCCAACATTCCTGGGACTGGTGTTATCTGGGTCACGTGATTCGGTCTTGAACAGATGACTCAGCATCGGCACGCTCGGTTTCTTTACCCTAAATGTAGATAGAATAAGATCTACTTTGTAAGGTTTTGTGACATTTAATAATGTGATTCTGGGTAAAATGATCCTTCTTCAGAGTACTATACACAGCAGTGAATTTAAGTTACTTTCAAATTACGTTCAATGTCTACTTCTGTGTCACAGAAAAATAATAAAACTCAGTACCTAGGACTGGCACGTATGTGATGTCCAAATTTGGATCCTACAACATAGTAAGCACTTAATATTTTGAAGTTACTTATATGTGTCAAAAAAGCCCTAATCATCTTATCAGGTATTATTTTATTTATTGTTGGTGGGTTTTTTGTTTTGTTTTGTTTTGTTTTGTGCTGGGGATTGAACTCAGGACCTTTTGCTTTCGAGGCAGGCCTGGTGCCACTCAGCTGAATCCCCACATATAGGAAGAAGTTTCCTGTAGCAGTGATAATGTAGAAGAGTAGCTGTGAATTTTCACATCTTCCTAAGAAGTTGGGCTCTGTGGACATAGCAGTTCCAGGGTGCTTAGCCTTGCAAGTTAGGTAGACTAGATTGAAACACTAATAGTGATTTAGGTGATAGAGATCTCTGAATGATGGTGAAAATAAATGCTCTCCAGGCATTTCTCTTCTTTATGACACATACTTTTACTCTTTTCTTGTAAGAGAAATCCCAAGATAATGGCATAAGTCTCAGTGGTTAATATTAAATGTAATATAATATAGTATATTATTCATAATATGTATATAATATGATGTTATATGCTATATATGAATACCATAGAATATAGCTCATATATATAATACATAGGTACATACATATATATCACACAAATTAGAGTAACATATAAATTAAGTGCTACGGTCAGTTCGAAATAAACTTCAAGGGACTTAATACTTAATTTACTTTGTGATTATGATAGTGTCACTTCGATTTCTCCTAACCACTGCTGACCTGCCCTGTGCTACTGATTAGATAACTTTGGAATGAGGAAAATGTTTTAAATCTGGCCTCATCAAGATAGAACAACATACTTGTATAAGAGTAGAGGTTGATTAAATAACTCAAAGTGCAGTTTCAGTGCAAAGTGATGCTTTAATGCTAGGACTTGTGAGGTAGAAAAGCAGAAATGGAAGTGCTGCCCAGGAGAATGCACTATGCTGGTTCACTCTGAGTGACACAAGTGGCACCAAGGATCATGGATAGTTCACTTGACACCATTCAGAGTGAAAATGATATATTCACGATATATGCATTCTTTTCCACAGTCGAGAGGCCTTTTGCTTTTGTTGACATCTATTATGCAGCGGTCCATAGGGGCCCTGTTCCTGTCCGTTTAGGGCCCTCCCTGTGGTTCTGACAAAATATGCTTTTCTGGGCTGGGCAGGCTGGTATTTCTGAAGCCCAGGAATATTTCTTTCCATCTTTCCGTCTTCCTTGTGCTCCTGGTCATTTTCCTTCTCAAGTTTTAGACACCTGTTTGGCGCTTTGACTACTTGATACGTTCAGTATTCATGTTGACTCTCTTGGCAGAAAACTTGCCTTTAACTTGTTTGATAGCATTCTGGGTAACATTGTAAATCCTGTCACCAGTTTTGGTATGGTAGCATTTGTGGGGTATGTTTTTGCACAATATTCATTCCATTTGTGTCTTCAAGATCACTTTTCTCATAAAATATGTAAATATGTTTTCTTATAAAAATATGGCTAGAAGAACAGTGCTGTATTTTTTTAAGGCCCTAGAGAATAAATATTGGGTTCTTTTCTTTTCTTTTTCTTTCTCTCTCTCACTCTCTCTTTTTTTTTTTTTTTGAACAGGGTCTTGCTTTGTAGTTCAGGCTGGCCCTGAGCTCACTATGTAGCCCAGGTGAGCCTCAAACTCACAGCAATCTTCCTCTGCCTTCTGAGTTCTGGGATTACAGGCATGAGTCACCATGCCCAGTATTGTGCTGTGTGGTACTGATTGCTGGTAGGCATGAGTCACCATGCTTGGCATTGTTGTATGTTGTTACTGGGGATCAAGCTCAGGACCTTGCACTTTCAAGTCAGGCACTGGAACCACTGAGCTAAATCCCTGTCCCCTTTGTGTTCATTTTTGCAAGTTACTACCAAATAGTGGTTCCACCTTAAATGACACATTTTTTTTGTTAAAATGTGTATAGAATCTGAGCATTTTGCCTAATATTTCAATATATAAATTATCAATAAATCACAAATAAAGAGTAAACAGAATATACAGCAGTCCACTGTAATCCTTGAAATTAGTAGTGAGAACAAAATTTCAAGCATTTGTACATCAGTTCATTTATAGATCAGTTTTTGAAAGATTCCTAATACTTGAGAGGAAAACAGTGTTTAAAAATGAAGAGAGATAGAAGGAAAATCATTTAAATTCATTTCTTTTAAATTTACAAATGCTTAAGAATCATTCATAATAAAGAAAGTGTAATAGTTTCTATAGTGGCATGCAATTTCTAACAACAGTTTTTTAAATACTTGAGTCTCAGTTGTGTTTAATAGTCACCCATTGCACTGTAGTTTGGTGTCATACCAAAAGATGCTTCAAGATAACTTCATATTATTTGCTCACTGCTGCAGAGTAATGAGTGAAGAGTGAACACATGGGTTGGGAAGGGCCACTTCCTGCTGGACAAACCTCAAGCTGACAAATGCTCAGTTGCTTTTCCAGTAGTTTTGATATGGTTTCTCTGTGTTAGATACTCTCCAATGTGCAAGAGAATCAGCAGGTAAATGGTGTAGTGGTCAGAAGAAGAAATATAAGCATCAAAAAAGTGTTCATTGTTTTGTTAGTACATGAATTGGCTTTTGGAAGCTTCACTGATTTTGGGAAACATTTTATTTCCTGATGACCTCTTTGTTATATTCACTCAGTAATGTATGATAGACATAGTAAAGGTTTCTTTTTCAAGCTTTTCTGGTACAGTATCACTTTTGCAATTTTCAAGTTCAAATAACTAGCTCTTAAATATAGGTGGTAATTTCTTTAGCTCTTGTTGAAGAGTAATAGCACCTATTCTGCATGAAACATCTTATGTTTATGTATATAATTCAAGAATATTGAAGATATCTGTACCAAAATCTGATATATTAGTTATACTGATATGAAATTAATAATTAGAAACTTATTTTCTTACCATATACTCTCCAACAATTTAGATAGGACATAATTCATATGAGTTTGTATAAAATAGAAGTTAGTTATTTTTCCTATTCACTTCAAAACAACATTGATTAGATATTCACAGAATATTATTGGGGGAAAAGTGTTTTATTTCAGTAGAATATTGCTCGGTACTGATTTTCTTGTTAAGCAGGGACATTGGTAATCTATACTAATGAGTACAAGAGCCATTGCAGATTACAGTATTTCAGGAATTAGCAACTAAGCAAAACACACAAATTAAAGAATCAAGGGCATCATAAAATGTACTGCATCATAAAACCTACTCGTTCATTTATTTTGACAAGTGTAGTTTAATTTAAATTATTTATGGTACTGTGTACTCCACAAGTAACTATAACATAGTATATTTTGTTAAAAATAATGAAGTTGAAGCTGCATGAGCTTTTAGATTTTCCTATTTAAAAAGATTAGAGCAGTCCATTTATCATTTCTTTACCATTTCTACACGCACATTCATAGTATTTTCTCTTTCTATTTGGGATTTTTTAAAAAGTCACTTGAGTCCAGTGTATATATTGACACTGATTTAACTATTTAAATTTTACTTAGTGAATTCCTTGGCAATGAAGCTCTTTCATAAAACAATCCATGTTAAAAAAAATACCGCACTAAACCAGTTATTTGTTGGAAATCTTATTATACAGCTAAATTACATTGTTGTTAACATTTGCATATTATTGGGTGGTTGGCTATGTTCAAAACATCCCCTTGAAAACACTGTCCTCTTAATACAAAGGGTGATGTGACACTGCTTCAGGTATTAGATAAACTGAATTCAAATCCTGACTTCTGAAATGCCATTTTACCTGTCTAAGTGGACTCTAAGTCATAATGTTTTTGTGAGGGTTAAATGATATGTACACATTATCTAGTACAGTGCTTGTTATTTAGTAGTCTCACTAAGTGGTGGTTGTTACATTACCAATTAATTGTTAATCTCTACCAATTATAAACTGGTAAAGTTGGTGCTCAAATCAAGTGTCCAATCCTGTATTTTTCTGTATTATCATTCTTTTGGGTCAGTAATTCATATATATCTCTCTGTTCCACCAATACAGAAACACCGTAAATGCACACGTGCACATGCATGCACACACATGCGCGCACACACACACACACACACACACACACACACACATTCACACATGAGAATTTCCTCTATGACCTCCCTGAGTACAAGAAGACTATCTAATCCTCACCACTTTTTACAGTCAATTTCCTAAAGACTTGGAATTTAAGGGACTTAGCACTCAAAAAATTAATTAACAATGGAGTGATTAAATCCATGTCTTTCTCTCTTTAGCTTATTTTAAAGCAAGGATCTTCATATTAGTTAGTATTTAATTATCATATCACTCTGTGCCTTATGTCCTTTCTGTTAAACCTACATTCATAGGTCCTATTAGCTTTGATAATGAAGATTTTATTATTCCAGCACCTATATTTTGCTATAAAGCTATTAAATGAGAGTGTTTGTTACGTACAAGACATTACATCCATGTTCAGAAGGGTGGAGGAACTGATAACTTTGTAACTTTAACTATGAAAATATTCATTTATTTTCTTTAAATGGCAGGTAGGTTTTTTCATTACATTGTGTTTGTTAATCAGTGACATTGTTCACTGATTGTTCACTGTTCAGTTATCCATTTTAACACACAAGTGAACATGTTAAACAATGTTAAAAGATCTTAAATACTTTTTCAGGATGAAGGAAAAATTTTTTTTCATGTTTTTTTGGGTAGAATGTTATACATATATCGTCAGGTAAAAGATTTTAAAGGTCATAAAGTTACTAATAAGAACATATATGACAAAACTTTATGAAAGTGTAGGAATCATCTATTTTACTCCTCCTTATGAAATACTTGGTCTGTGCTTTCGAATATCCTTCAGAATCACCAATATGTCACACAGTCTAATTTGTATGCACCAGCTTCCCTTCCTGTGTTTGTGTTGGCTTGAAGAAGCCACACAGCTTTTAATTGTAAGGTTTTAAGTTCTGCAATTAAAATTTACCCTTTTTACAAAGAAAGTTGAGTGATAGTTTTTGATTTACTTTGGACAGTTTAGATAAATTATATTTGAAAGAGCATAAAGATGCACAGAGCATTTCCTGACCTAGAGAAGGTCAAAGTGTCTTAGTCACATTTTTTTTGAAAGTTTTACCTTGAATAACTAATGATTCTTCCTACTGTATTGACTAAACTATGCTGATTATATACAAGCAGGGTGGCAAACTGATCTAAGACATTGAGACCTTTGAAATCAGTGATCAAGTGACCTTGAACAGAATAAGGAACATGATAGTTTATATTCTATGATGTTATATTAAAATCACCTCTAAGAAGGATGCAGAACTAGATTACATTAGTGTCTCCAAAGGTGCTTGCATTTCTTATTTGATTACTTTTGTGTTTATAACAATATAAAAATTCTTTGCAAACTACATGAAAATTTGTTTAGAGCTTTGGCTGTAGCAAAAGTATAGAAGAAATTCTACAGACAGATGTTTAATTGGATCAAGGAAAACTATAAAATGGATAATTCTGGTCAATAATGAAAGTCACAGGAAACAGGCTCATGAATAACAACAACAATACAATCTCTTGGATACTTTTTAGAGGAGGGATTACTAATGTGAAATAGAATTTAAATTCATTCCTGAAGAATCTAGAGCTACTTTTGTAGGACAGGAAGAAAAGCCCTTTAAAGATGTAGATACGTAAGCAAGAGCAAATTGAGATCTGCCTGCCACAGGCTGATACGATGGACATATTGATGCAAAGATAGGCAAGAGGTGATTTCAGACATGAAAGAGTGTTAGCCAGGCATGGCGGCTCATACCTGTAAACCCAGCACTTTGGGAACTTAAGACGGGAGGACTGTAAGTTTGAGCCAACCCAGATAAGTTAGGATTTAGCAATGGAAAAAAAAATATTTAAGGGATGGGTTTGTATGTCGGAGTGAGCACCCTGTGTTCAATCCCTGGTTGAGAGACAGATCTATCTTACAGGTCAGGATAATAAGCAGAGAAGAGGTATGGCTTGAGTGGTATTTTAAAGTAAGTAAATTACTCTGTTGTTTGATAAGGTTGATATCCAGGAAATATATTCAGGAGACAACTGACAACTGTAATCACCCAGACTGGGAATTATCAAGGCCTTTTAACTTCATTTACCTCAGGGAGGGCTGGTTGCATGGAGAAAACAAATAGATTCAATAAATAGTTGAGATTTTTCCTTGAAAGGTATTCCAACTTCCTTGGGCTGGAGTAAAACTTGGGGTGTACATCAACTTTCTCAAAAAATTTTTAAAAAATATTATGTCAGTTTTTATGGAATTAGTTACCACATGTTTATATTAGTATCAATGTTGACATCATGTTCAAAGATACAGGATTAGATTCATTTTTCCAGAAGTTTTTCAGCAAAAAATTGTAGTTGAAGCAAAATTTAATTTCTTTTGTCCCCAGAATAGTAAAAGTTTTCTTCTACCAATCTCAAAACACCTACTTCTGTTTTTTTCATAAGTTTGTAAAGATTTATGAAGTTGTCCGATTGTTACTGGCAAATAACAGCTGCTATTTTTACATACTCAGGGATTTTTTTCTTTTTTTGCAATCTGTGATAAATACTGGTAGAGCATTAAAAAATGAAAGAGGTGCTGGAAGTGTGAATGAACTGGCAAACATGAAGGTCCACTATCTATTTTAGGCTCACTGCAGCTACAGTTCTGAACTATAAATATATTAGCAAATGATTTTATTGGCATGTTTTTTGTGTTTTTGTTTTTGGATATAAACCTACCATCTTAATTGACAGTAATTTAGCATAGATATTACTTGTGTTGAAATACGGATTCGGATGTAACTTGGTCGTTCTTTTCTGCAAAAGCTGAGACTCACTTGGCAAAACTATCACAAACCAGGAGCTCCCTGTCCTGCCTTGTTTCTTTTGGTTACCTGGCTCCTGCAGTTGCCTCTGTGCCCAGCCAGTTATCCCACGTCCTAGGAGCCCAGGATGGTGTTCTTAGCAAAGTTCCTAGACCTCAAAAGAACCTCATCTCACTTTGTGATTATTTGATTCATAATCAGCTCATGGAAGTAATTAAACAGTTGTGTTTTATGTTAATGAAAATATCATGACAATTTGGAAGAATTCTATCATTTTGGAATTTATTCAAATCATTCTTTCCATTGAGATTTTGCACTGGGCGGAGGAAGATGGTGATACCGTGAAAGTTACTAAAAAGTGTAACTGGGGGTAGGTAGACCAAGAGTGCATAATAGTACTGTGAGACTGTGATGAGCTTTGGGAACTCAAATGATGAAATTCTTCATAATGTGCAGCACTACGTAGACTAAAATAATTTGATTCAAATGGCATTAACAAATTCTGATGACAAGTTCTGATTGTCCAAGTTTTTGCACCTCAATCTTCGTACTTAGACCAATTACTAGTAGCTGATGTTCACAAAGCAAAATACATATTTTTAAAATAGAATAAAATTTTCCCAGTGAAAAATAATTGGAAAACTAAATTGTAAGAATGTGTTTGCTTGCACTCTCAAAGAACTTTGAGACAAGCAAGTTCTAGTTTCCTGTAGCAGTGCATATCACAGATCAAAGGCAAGCTTTTTAACTCAGTGCTATTATTCTAGTGTGTTTCATAGAGTACTTAAGTCTCAAGAAAATATTATTGACTTTTGTGGCTATACACCTGGTCAGTTTAAAATAATTTAGGGTGAAATTCCTTGGAAAAATTTCAAAATTATAATAAATGTAAAGTTCAGATATCTTTTTAAATATTGTCATTGATTATCCTTTCACGAAAAAAGAATATAAAGAAATTAAATGAATATTGTTATGTTTTAATTTTCTCAGCCAAATATAAGAATTGTCTTCTTTGAATCAATGTTACAAGAAAAATCTCCTAATAAAAATTAGTAAAACTTCCACTTAATTATTTTTATAAAAGCAGTTCTAGGAGTCTCTAGTGGTAATCCAGTATATTCGGTACATTTCTATGCTATATTTCTAACATTTACGAGAATGACAGACAAGGCAGAAATAAAATGTTATGTGTTTTCCTCAAAAACAAACCACAGCTGGTGGATTTAATTTTATTCCTACCAGCCGTGACAGCAGCCTTTTAAATATTGAAAGTGTGAATTAAAGCTTCTTCAGAACAGTTGCCAAATAAATTTCTTTAACCACTATTAATTATATATGGAGTATCAGAAAATCGCCTTGGCCTACTTGGGGTGTCTTTTAACATGAAAACAATGGCAAATGTGGAGTATTCTGAAAGTTCCAAAACCTCTCCTGTAGTATGCTGGAGTGTATGTATCAGTCTGTTCTCCAAATCCTTGAAATAAATGGAACTTTCACTTCTTTAGTTGAATATATTTTTTTAAAAAGTGGATGTTGACACTCTTGTTTCCCAGTGTCTGTGTCCACTGATGGCAATCGTAGAGTAGTGCAAACTAACTCTGTATTAATTACAATGAAGCTGGGGAATAGAATTTTATCTGATGATAAAAAAAAAAAAATGGTCTATGGCTACAGTTTGGGATAGCAGCCAGGGCCACTTACAGGTAAAGTGGAGCAAGTAACAACTGGAGAGTGAATATTAAATGCATTTAATTTTAATTTAAACAGATACACAGCTAGTCACTCCTGGATTGTGTAGTGAGGCTCCACTGACACAAGTCTGCAGTGGGAAGTTTATGGAAGTCAAACTTTAGATAAACCTTGTCCTTGATGGATGGAGCTTCTTGATTATGGGGTTCCAGATGGCGGGCATGACAAGAGCAAAGACAAGACTTGGAGAATTGAGGTCATATCGGCGTAATCAGTGGGCGACATAGTTTAGTGAGTCAAGAAAGAGGAGCATAGAATATTGGCCCCAGCCTGAATTGCAGAGGAAAAATAATCGTAGTTAACATAAGGGAATCTCTAAAGATCCAGGGAAGGAAATTTTGAAACAGTGAGAGATATGAGGCCAATATTAGCGATGGTGATTTTAGACAAAGAAGGTAATGGGCATGAATAACAAGTGCATTCTCCCACACAACACTAGTCTCCTATGACAATATATTAAAACAGGGGCAGAAAGCCAACCTGTCCTCTTGCACACTGTGGTCTTCTTAGAGTCATACCTAGTTCTATTGTATCAATAAGTACCTACTCCTATCCTAGGCACATCAAATGACTGACCGTCTACAAATCTAGCAGGTCCAAAGAAAGGTATCAGGATGTTTTCAGAGGGTGAGTCATGCTTTTCACTTTGATTACATTTGTAGTGAAAGGATGAGACAAATAAGAAACAGAAGTGTGTTATCTTCGTGAATTGATTTAAGCTTGATTTAGACTTTATAAATGGTGTGAAAATCTAAAGCCTGTTCCATGAGTAGATTTATTCATTTTTTCCCTTTTTTTTCATATTCTTTCTCTCTCTCTATCTCTCTCTCTCTTTCTCTCTCTGATGGCTTATTTTTAAATGAGTCAACCGCAGGCCATTTAAGTGGAAAGCTTCAAAGGTAATGGTAAATGGTACACATAAGGAAAATTTCTTCTTTTGTATGATATTTCCAATTTAAACTTGGAAAATTTGCTTCTTTAAAACTATGGACAACTATCTCAACATAATGTCATATAGATAGAAGTAGGATATAATATGTAATTCAGTTTAAAATTTCTAGATCTAAGTTAATATATTCAACTAAAGAAGTGAAAATTTCAATTATTATTACTCTCCTTATTAGAAGAAGCCCATATAAAATATATATGAACATTTGTAAAGTTTTATTAAACTATTAGTGAGGTGTTTGTTAAGAATTCTGTTGTTTCATGAAATTGCTAAATAACATTTTCAAGCCCTTCCAGGAATCTTGCACATCTTCAGCGAATTAGAAATTGCACAAAGTTTAAACTTATTCAAAGTGCTTTCAGATATTGAGCTGGTAGTTTATCTCCATAAATACTCCTATTCATGGGTTTATGTTTCATGAAAGTTTCAAAATAGTATGTAAGAAGTCAACCCTAAATATGTCCCTGTACTTTGAAATTTCATCCACAGGTTATTATCATAAACATTTTGCATGCAATTAGAAAAGTTTATTTTTCCTATACCCTGCATAAATATTGGAGCAGAAGGACTTTGTTTTTGCCAACTGTTTGCTGAAATCTACACAATTAGATCATAATATTGCTTCTCTGAATAATATTTAGGGCTTTTTTGCTTCGTATATTCTGTGGTTTATAAATATGTATACAAATTTTTAATAGAACCAAACTCAGCATATTTATAATGATTGTAATAGTTTTACATTCTGAATGTGTTTGCATCATATTCTGATGGCCGTGATATTCTTTTTACTCTATGTTAATTTGTTTTCATGGTTCACAGAAACCTACAACTCTATTAATTATTAGATCTTCTTTGTCTTGACAAACATACCCTCTCACTAAAATTTCATAGACTTGGTAGTTTATTAATATAAAGAAAATCTTTTTTCCTTTTCCTGGAGTTAGGTTGGCATATACATGTTACATTTTCTGATTGTGCCCTGGTTTTGCTAGCTTCCATCTTAACACAGAAATTTTGTTCTTTGTCTTTTCTTCAATAATTTAATTCTATCAGGACAGATTCACTGTGCCTTATTTATATTAACATGAACAATAACAATGGTTTAAATAATTATTTATCATATAATACAAAAAAGGAAATTAAATGAATTCTCAAATCTAGCTGGCCACTGCTTCGACTCAGATATTGATAGATAAGTGTATTTTTCAAAGTTATTTTTCTGTCATGTTCATAGATTGAATTTAAATCCATCCTGGGATATAAGAAAAATAAAGGATGATGAATATTTTCTAAAAAAGCAGACAATCTGAAAGGATTAAAATGCTTTAATCAGACAGGAAAAAAAAAAAAAAGGCTTTGGCCACTTGATTAGGGCTGATTTCCACCATCTGCTTATACTTACTGAGGATCTAGCCCTGACTGAACACTAATTTGTGCACTTCCTAGAAATTGAAATCTCTCAGCAAGCAAATTAACAAGAGCAGGGATTCAGCAATAATGGAGCTCCTCGGCTTTTGTTTCTCTCTGACAGATGGACAGGGTGCGCTCAAATTGAATTCAGCTTTAATTGCATTGTGCCATTTAAAATTTTATCTGCTCCACAGATTTTGTTTACAGGTTTCAGGATTCCAAACCTTTGGAAGTTTTTTTTCCCCCCTTTTTTTCCAGTCCTGGGCGAGATAAAGAACATTGTAATTCTGTGTGACTGGGAGGTGTTCATTACAACTCCTTGCCCTGAAGGGTGGCACGTTAAGAAAAGGAATTATGTTTTAAAGTCTGGGGCAAATGGGAAACAATTCAAACTTTGCATATGTTCAAATATTGGCAACTCATAAATAAAAGTAACGAGGAATGCTCTGTGTTTCATATCTAACTAAGAAAGTAATTTGTGTTGTTTTGGTTAAAGCGGTTTAAACTTTGCCTATCAGTTTATCACTTAGAATGGTGAACTCCTGAATTCTGGAGATAAACTTTTTTGGTAAATGAATCATGATATTCTAAAATTACTTTTAGTTTCCGCTTGATTGACAGTCTTCAGATAGAACTGACTTATATGAACTGTTCTTTGGAGCAGAGGTATAAAATACTAAATCATTTAGGCATGTCCTAAACATTCCTGAGAATCTAATGCTGAAGATGCATTTGTTGCAAAATTGCTTGTCAATCTACAAGCATTTCCTCATAAATCTATGGCTTAGTAGGTACTAAAGTCTGACATTTCTGGTGGCAAACGGAGATCCTGGAAGCTTGAATATACCATCATAAGATTTGATTTGCACCCTATTTATGTGAAGATTGAAGACTTTCAGCTATTGAGCACCTTGCTAGGAATGACTGAATTTGCTGTATGTGAGCAAGGAAGTCCTGACTGAGGGAGGATGCAGGTGGGGAAGGGCAGTTACATGAGGAAGAGGGAAAATCTAGAAAATGCTGCTGTGGGGAATCTCCAGAAATTGTGTGTGTGTGTGTGTGTGTGTGTGTGTGTGTGTGTGTGTGTGTGTGTTTGTGTGTTTGTGTGTACTGGAAAAAAACCAAAAAACTTCTTGAAGTATTTTTTCTCCTTTAACATGGTAGTTTCTATCTGTTTATGTTCAGTTTCATTCCATTTCTTCCTTTCTTCCAAGATTGTGAGTCAATGGGATCCTCGCCTTGTGCAGTGTCTCCTCTGTTATAGCAGCAGGGTATGTGAATTTTTGCTTAATTGCTGCAACTGTTTTCCGAAAGAATTCAGATATTAGTTTAAATTAAAGCAATCAAAGAAGATATCTGAGGACTTCAAATTAACAGTTAAATTATATTAAGGTGAAGTTTTGGATAAGATGCTTTCATTTTAGAAAAAGGGCTCACCTTTTATCATAATGAATCATTTAATATTTATCAGAGGTCTTGGCTAAAAGAAGGCTTGAAATACTGGTTAAGTAATCAAGTGTAGGTGTGGCAGATAACATGTTAACTTTAATGAACTTGAAGAAAATTCTCTCCAGATAATGTTCATTTTTTGTACCTACATCTATTTATACACAAATGCGCTGTAAAATGAGCAAGTGTTGTCACTAAACAACTTGAAAATCTAGAAATGGCTCCATTCTAAATTCAATGTTTTTTAAACAGAGCTTCAGTGAGAACAATGCAGAAAGCTTATCTATAAAATATACTTGCTTGGCTCTTATGTTCCTCCCGGTGGCTTTCAAATTGTATTTATTTATTTGATTCTTTTTAGCACTCCAGCTATGTTGAATTGGATTTCTCAGATTTCTGTTCCCCTTGGCTTCCTTGGTGCCATTGGAAACATGGCACTTTGTTTACTTTTGCCCTTAGATATTGTTCTTAGGAAGGTAAATGTTTTGCAGCAAATGTGTCTTCCGCAGTAGATTCACAGCAATTAAGGTATTCTTAAATGATTGAGTGTTTTGTACTGTGTTCAAAAGAAGACTTCTTACAAGTCAGCTCCATCTAAGTCAGTCAACAAGAAAGTGAAAGTAAACTTAGGATATCATGATTCATTTTCAAAAATGTTAATCTGACATTATACCTTTGAGAACCGAATGGGCCTCACATAACCTAGTTCGACTTTCCTCACTTTGTAGATGAGGAAACAGACCCAGAGAGTTAAAACAATTGAAGACCACCCTCTGAGCTACTGGAAAAGCAACGGTTAAGTTTCTGGTCTCATAAATCCTGTATCAGTAAATTTTCTGTGAGTATCAAAGAACTCACACCTGGGAACCTTTCACCCTCAGTAACTACTAGTGTAGTGGTCGGTGTGAACATCAATAGACAAACATACGTGAACTACATTAATACAAAAATAGATGCACACATACACCCAATCAAGTTGTTCCCATCAGAAAATGGAGAAATAATGATGTCTCATTGCCAGTACCTATAATGCATGCTGCATTTATAATTCATAGCCATATTTTTCTTTTTTTTTTTTTGCTTTCCACATACATACACATACTGCCCCTCGAGTAAAAGTATGGTATATGTAGAGTTTTACTGAAGCTTTGACTTTTGAAAGTTTCCAAAACCACCTGGCCAGATTGGGGAACCTTTTATTTCAAGTGGGATTCCATCAGAAAGGTGCCAATTGGGGTGCCGAAGAAATCTTATGCTGTGTTCTTGCCAACACTATGGTCGAGAGCTGGTATGTGCTATCCGTCTCGGGTTTATAGTCTGGTACAATAATGTCATTGCCCCATGTGGCAAATGGTGTAAGCTATTGTAAAACTGTTTGTCTATGTGATTAAGACATTGCTGCAGTGTGCAGCACCAGCCAATTACTTTTTTAATTTAATTATAGCAGAAAAAAGAGAATAGCATAATAGAAATTCTTGTCATAGGGAATATGTAAAATGTAAATTGAAGAGCCATGAAAATTTCATGCATTGGCAGCCTGATTTGTTTTTATTTTCAAGTTGTTATAAAGACTGCATTTATTCAATGCCATAAAATAAGACATATCAGCATTTAGTAATTACTTAGTTCTACATCAAAATAATTATATACCGTGTGTACTTGTGATCCCCTCCTCTATGTATGAATGTAAAAATAAACACTCCAGGGCCTGTATCAGTTTTTACTTTTAGACAGTGTAAATAAAGCTGAATCTTCAACTTTAAAATTAAAACTGATAACCTTGGGCATCCAAGGCTTATATAAAGGAAGGGGGAAAACTTTAGCTTGCCTCAAAACAGGTTGTGTCTCTGGAATGCTTCTGGGACTAAAGAGATCAATTAAGTGTGTATAAACAAACAGTTGGAAAAAAGCTACTAAAACAACAGAGGAGAGAGCTCTCTATTGGGCTCCAGAGGCCTGGGGGAGCGAAGTTTCATTAACTGGATCTGAAGTCCTATGGCCTTCTATAAACAGGCATTAATTAAAGAATGTAAAAAATAAAGTTTCAGACCTTGCAATATGTTAATGATCATATGATTCAGGGCCCGGGAAGGAGAAGAGCAGCAGAGGTCATAAAATAAGCATGAAGCATTTAATATGAGTGCTTGGCAGGGATTTCTGCAAATTAGTTGGTTATTTGCTGGTCCAAAGCAAATTAAGGTGATTTTGCTTCACTTGCTAATTTTTTATGTGCATGCTTGGCAAAATGTTTTTCACAAATGGATGAAGGTTATTGTTAATGGCATAATGAGAAATATTAACATATTTAAATAAACCCGAAATTTCTGTCAGACGACATAAGCCTGCAGTTTTTGCTTCACATGTGCACTGATATTCCGTTAGGTCCCGAAGATGATTTTAGGTGAAATTATGAGAAATAGTCAGATCATAATGTCTGGCATTATGAGTGTACTCTAAGAACTTGTTCATACATTTCCATAGTGTTTCTGAAGAAACACAGACGTTGAATCTGTGTGTTGACTTCCTTCTAAAGTAGACTCATAGTTCATTTGCTTGATGTTAGAGAGGGGGAATATCACAGATAGAAGCTTATCCCAAGAGTAAGAAATGGTATTTGAGGCTCACTGTGGTTTTCTGAGAGAAAACATTTTGAAGCTTTGAGTTCAGTGCCACGCAGTCCATTTTTTATTCCTCCATTCACCTGCCTGTACACATTTTCATTTTCATTTTGACCAGGCGAAATTATTCTGTGCGCAAGTATTACAACTTGGTCCCCCATACATGGTTTCATTTGCTCTGGGGACTGAAAGTGGAAGTTTAAAACCTGTCTCTGCAACACTCTTCTGGCATTACAGTGAAACTGTTGCGTCACTTTAATGATCATGCACTTGGGCAGAAGTTACCAAATTTGGCAACAGAGCCTTCGCTAGAAGAAAGTCTTGGATGCTACTATTGACATTGCTCTGTTACAGCAATTTTAGATGGACAAATTGCAGTTGAGAAAATTTCATGACTCGGTAAAATGAGCAATGATGACATCTGTGGATGCGGGTCTGTTCATATCTTTGCAGAGCCTTTAGGGAAATAAATATCTCGGAACATTCGGTGAAGTGAAGCTCACTCAATAAATCAACCTGACACAATAACACTTCTGGCACATGAGCCCTCCTTCTCCCGAGCACCACCTACCCCTCTGTGTTCCTGTGCTACCAAATGGTGTCTCCCTATAGGCCTCTAAATCAAATCATAGCACACAAATACAGTGAGAATTTATTGGGAATTGGTTTTGTTCGGCGAAAACATTACTTATTAGATGAACTGAAATGATAATAAATTTTGACCCTTTAAGGGCTGAGCCATTTGAAGCAATACATTGGTTGGTAGAAGGCATCTGGAATTATCTTATCTCTATCATCTTACCATGAGCCATGTTCAGTTCTCTTAGGATTACTTTTCTGATTTTTCAGTTTGATGTTTCCTTCCTGTGAAATCTGTTAACTAAAAATATCACCTTTCCATTTTTTAAACTCTGTTGGTGAAAATGGATTATTTGTTAGGTCTATTTAAAGTAATAGCAAAAGATAAGGGGTGTGTGCATGAGCTCACGTCCGTGTGTGTGTGTGTGTGTGTGTGTGTGTGTGTGTGTGTGTGTGTGTGTATTTTGGCACTATGAGTATAAGGTAAGAACACAATAGCTGCAAAAATGATAATATACAAATACAAAAATCTATCAGAATTAGTACAGTGATTACATCCAAAGTAAGGAAGTGAGAGATGATCGATGTCCACAGTATTAGCATTGCTGATGCATAAAGGTTTATTTTAGTTTAATTCATTAGGATACTTACATTTAAAAATAAGACAAAACCAAGACATAGAAAGTTGATTTTTTTTTTTTAGCAGGGAGAAAAGTATAACTGTTCTTGTTTTCATGGTACATTTCTTTCACTAGAAGAAATAGTGCACTGAGAGATCAATAGGAAAAACTAATTTCTTATCTCTAAATATCCTAAGCCTTCCTGAGAAAATGAAGTATTTTTCTATAAGATAAAGTTCTATGGCAAATTTTCTAATTGGCTACAATTACATAATCTGTCCACATTACAAACTAGTACCATTTGTTACTTGTCTCTACAAAATATGTGAAGTGTCTCAGTGATTTTTTTTTCTGTATGTGATTTTTATATGGGATTTCTTCATTAATCACTGTTACTATAATTAGCCTAGAATTTAATATAACTTCTGTGTGTTTACCTGCTAAGTGAGTCACTTTTTTATAATGATTATGCCTGGAGAGATATTGGAAATCTTTCTGGAGGGAATGTTTATAATTTGAAATCGTTAAAGTATAACATAGCATTTCCAATGGGAATTACCTATACTGAAAATTTGGTAATGAGTTCAAAAGCCATACCCCTAGCCAGATTTAGTTATAGTATAAAATACTATGTGACATTAAAAAGAAAAAAATGAGATTTTTACAATGGTTCTAATATTATTGGTTTATAGTTTTTACCAGTAAGTAATGATTCTCAATTGGATATGATGGCCCAGCACTTTTGGAGACTGAGCCAAAATTCAGGCTGTGGGACTTGGAATACTTCACCTCAGAGTAAAAATATTTTAAAAGTCCTGGAGATGTAGCTTTGTACAAGGCCTCTGGGTCCCATTTCCAATATCTCAAATGAGAGAGAGGATTGGGGGATATCATTTAATTTCACCTGATACAAAATAAAGACAGACTTTCTTATTTTAACTCATGATGAAAGAAAGAAATACTGAGACTTTGAAGGAACTTTGCAGAATTTGGGAGACTAACCATTATAAAATCTAAAAACTAAAAGAAATATTCTGAAATTGTCTTGTCTCATAATGTAAGGCATTCCACAAAAAAATTACTATTTTTTTTCTAATTTTTTGAGATGAGGTCTCGTTTTGTACTTCAAGCTGGCCCTGAACTCAGTATGTAGCCCAGGCCAGCCTGGCACACACAGAAGTCCTCCTGCCTCAGCCTCCAGAGTGCTGGGATTACAGGCATGAGTCACCACCCCCAGAACTGTACTGACTCCTTTTTAAAAAACAAGCGAGGAAGCACATTGATGATATTCCTTGGAATGCCCAAGACTCATAACTCCCCTTATAAGGCATATTTTCATAATGTTCATTCTAAGTTCTTTTTGCTATAAAGTTTTTATTGTGGCAACTATCACACAAGCACCTCCTTCCTGCCAGTTACTATTATGCAGAAGCAGGTTTTGAACTGGTTCTGCTAACAGCCCTGAAGGACAGATGGAGAAACCTCCTTAAAACTGCTAGACTGAGGTTGGAAGAGGATAAATATCTTGATCAATGTTATATCCTTTACAAGAGGACTGGAAATATATTTGGTTTATTTCAATATCTGATTGTTTTTTTCCTCAGTATCACATGTTACAGCTGATCCACATTATGCCTGTTATCAGGCATCATACTAAGTGTGTGAGAGATGAAGCATTTGTTTTCTTTACATCCTTTGGAGGAATCTGTCTCTGAGGAAACAGTGTCCCTGTAAACTGAGAATGCTGTGGGACTAGGGACAGTTACCTGCTTTTCCTAGGAGAGGTTGAAGGCTGTGGGGTGGAGCTGAGAGTGAAACTGAGCTCTTATGTTTAAGTGAAAAGCAAAAGAGAGAAAAGAATGAAGAAAAACAAACATGGCACACTGTAGGAATGTGAAGAGATTCTCTTTTATTTTGTCAATTGTATAATATTTGAGAAAAATGTTAAAAAATCAGGGTCTTAGCTGGGAGTAATGGCCCATGCCTGTAACCCCAGAAACCCAGGAGGCTGAGTCAGGAGGACAGCAAATTCCAGCCCAGCCTGGGTAGCTTAGTGATTTAGGAAAAACCTGTCAAAAAAAAATAATAATAATAATTAAAAAAAAAAAAGCTGAGATGTAGCTCTGTGTGAAGGCTCTGGGCACAACCTTAGAAATGCAGGGAGAGGGAAGAGATTGATGTTAGAAAAGTGAATTCCCTCTTACTTTTACATTATTCTTTAAGGACTTACTTGAAATCCATCAGTGTCATGTCCTTAGCTAAATACCATTCCCTTATGTTCTGATCATTTTTCTTGGCAAGTGAAGATGAGAATTTGGACTTGTACTTCTAGAAAAGAAAAATAATTTGCTGGAAGTGTGATCTCTCATTTAATACCCTTATTTCTAATATTCAGTAATATTAAAAATTTCATTAATTGACAACCCAAGGACTGGCTTATTCGATTTATTGAAATCTCTTTTTACCATTCATGATTATTGTTCAAACATAGTAGATGCTAAGTATATTGTTTGCTAGCAAAATTACAGATACGGTAAAGGATCCTTGGGAAAGATGATCCTGTTTCCTACAGAATGCAATTCCCTTTGCAAAGGACGTCAGCTTTTTTGTGTTGTTTTGTTTTCAGTTAAAATCATGGAAGACTCTGTGTGTGAAGGTCAAGTCCAGATTTAAAAATTAGTTTAGTAATTATGCGTATGTTTCCTTTTAAAATGGTTACTTTTAAAGGCTATTAGTGGGTAAGTAAGCCTGTGCAATAGAGCACTTTGATTCACGGATGACGAGTCTACTTGCCGTACTTGGACAGACCCTCTTTTGTGCTCAACTCTGTGTATCATGGGTGTGGAAAGTGCTAGAGGGGAAGCGTGAGTGAAGATTGAGAAGAATCTGGATCAGGGTTCTTGTGGTTGTCCACCTGATCTCCCTGACCCTGAGTTTTCCACTATCTAAAACAGCGGAGGGAGAGGATGGCCGTGACTAGTTGAGTTTAAGTCCCGCTTGTGCCACTGATTAATCCGGGGTCTTAAGGAAGTGACTGAGCTTCTCTAATGCTTTGTTTCTTAATATGTGTATCCATCTATCTATCTATCTATCTATCTATCTATATCTATATCTGTATCTAGAAAGAGAAGAAAGGAGGGAGGGAGTAGGAAGAGAGAAAGAAGGGAAATTAACTGAATTTATTGCAAATATTATAACATAGAATATAACATGTAAGTATGTGGTAAAATACCAGCTCTCTTACATCTAAAATTATGTATTTAAAATTTCATTACTGGAAATTAAGAAATTTTAAGACCAGAGTGGTGCTCTGAGTCCTGCTTCCTGCTTTCCTGATGTGATCTTGGTCTTCAATTTTCTGGGCTCTTTTTCTCACTTAAGGAAAAAAACTTCACAGGATAATCAATAAAATACATTTTTATGTGGTCAAATTGTTTCCCTTTTATCTTTTATCAAGAACAAGGGTTGAGGAAGTTTGATGGAAGGAGGATGAGTTTGAAAATTACTGAATAGGAAATTTAATTCAAATTCTCATTTTGCAAACTTCTAAATAGCATTATATCATTTCTTTCTTGAGTTTTGATGTTTAATAAATAAGCTTTTGAATGAAAGTCATATAAGTTCAGTTCTTCAGTAAATTTATTTTTTCATGCCATCTGTCCCAAATAAAATTCAGTTGAATAGAAATGAGGATTCTGGGCATATATGCAAAACTGATAACTAATTTTATTTTTTAGTCTGATTTCTGCTTCATCATAACACTAATTTCAGCAGATATTTACTCATGTGATTGTCATTATTTCAATTAAACCATGAAAGTACTTATTTTAATATTTCATATTTCTTCAATTGAAGAAATGAGTTCAACTGAATTGAAGATTATCATAAAGACCAAAAGCTTATTAAAAAAAAAAAGAGGCCTTTAAGCCACTGTGTTTATGGGCACAGTGTTTGATAGTTTATGCCACTTTGTTTTAGTTCTTCTTCCTTTTATTCTGTCTTCCTTCTTTTCACAAAGAGTTAGGTAAAATTAATGCCGATTCTAGTTTTGGTGACCAGTGCTATTTCTTATGAGTGAATGTGGTTTGTACCACTGGAAACAAAGGACTTTGTCTCAAAAGGAGCACGAAGACTAAGCAAAGTACACTTAGGATTGGTCACCATTCAGACTATAGGCCTCTCTGTTGGGGCTTCCTCAGACATACCATTAATAAACAGAGATCGACCTTGGGTATACAACAACTATATAAATATCTGACCAGATCCAATTCTCAGTCAAACTTTGATTTAAAAATTTTACAAAATGGGTTCTGTATTTTTTGTTGTTGTTGTTAAACCCACATTGCAGGTCATATTTTTTGAGGGGGATATATTCTGTATAGTCAAATGTAAAATCTTTTGACATGAAGGAAAATAAAAACAATCACTATCTTTAGAATACATAATATAAAGACCGACTGACTGTAATCGTCCTTTGTGTTCGTTCTACTTACAGGTTCCAGATGCATGTTTAATTTTGAACCTGTGTTTCTTTTCAGTATACAGTTCTGTGTTCATTATTATGTTGCAGTGAATTATTTCTTTCTACTTTATTAAGTTTCAGGAGTCAGACTTTCACAGTCCTGAGCTCGATTTGAATACTTGTTGAATATGTGAAATGAGCAAACCATATTGGGGAAATTGACTTCTCTTTCAACTTAAGGTAGTTATAATGTGGGCCTGGAGTTAGCCCTGTGGTTCCGGCACCTGTCTTGCAAGTGCAAGGACCCAGGTTCGATTCCCTGGTAACCACATAACAGTACTGGGCGTGGAGACTCACCCCAGCAGCAATCAGTACCACATACCACAGTGCCGGAAGTGGTGGCTCACACCTGTAGTCGTTATAATGTGATATTGGTTAAAACTAGTATGTTCGGGTGAAACTTTATTGGTGATCATGTTATAAATGCATAACAATTTACATCTGAATTGATTTGGAGACGTACTCCTACAAATACTCTCACACTTTTATTATAAGAGAAGTTATCAAGAAAATAATGGTTTAACATTAACCTCAGGAGGTAATATTCATTCATTTACTTGCAACCATTGTTAGGAATCCAAAATAGTGAATAAGTTATATTATTACTGATGTTCATGTGTGGCATTTTGAGTAAGAATGGAGAATTAGTTATGAGGACTCTAGATTCAAGGATGATAGTTATAATATATTTCAGGTAATTTTGGCTCATTATGTCTTAATATACATTTTTTGCTATCTTGGGGAGTATTTGGAAATCAGTATCATATCAGAAAGTTAATCAGCTATGTGGTTATTTCTAAAAAAAAAAATGAATCATTTGATGACCTAATAATCTGAGTTTGTTTAGCCAATTCTATGTTTGTAGATTGTTGATGTGGATCGTTCTGCTTATATCTGGGGCTGTATGATCTGTTTTGTAAATTTAGAGGTAGATGCTTTGATCTAACCCTAGAATTAAACAAGAACACCTAACTAAGTTGCCCTTTATCTTTCTTTCAAAGCAAGAAATAAAAATACTAATTAGAGTAATGCTTTTCATGTTCCTTAGATTTTGACTTTCTTGAGGGTCCAGAATTTGCTGATATTAACTTGATTGTGAGACCAACCTTGATGGCACTTCATCTGTATAAAAGACATGGAATTGAATGAGATGAGTTTTTCCATTACATTTTTGGTAGCTTTGATTTGTTCTCATTGTACCTAAATTTCACTTTCAAATTTACATAGCATGCAGTGAAAAAAGACTTGCCTTAAATACTTCATCCCAGTCATCAAATATTTATCCCCCACCTCTACTCATTATGCTGAGTGCCAAAGTTAAAATTGTAAATCAAGTTAATAAAAGTTGTGCCAACTCTTGTCTTCTCCTCACTGTTAATCTTGCCCCCAAACAAATCTTTCGAAGTGGTTCCATTGGTTGTTGTGGGCCTTCTGAGATGCGGCAGTTAGAAGCCTGCATGCAGAAGGCAAAACCATACCAGCAAATCATTAAAAGGTATATATAGGTTCAACTGAGCATTCATTTATTTTTCTTTTGCACTGTATGAAAAAAAGCCTGTTTCAAATCCTATTTGTCCCTTATCTCTGTTTGTTCAGTTGTTTTTAATATCACATACTGAAAGAATTTCAATAGCAGCTTCACCATGAAGTCATTTGTTATCCTTCGGCAGGCTTTTGCCTACTGAATTGTAAAGCAGTTGTGACTATTTGCATCCTCCAGATGGAGCGGCGTATAAACACTCCCAGATATTTCTGGTAAGTATGAAAAAATACCTTATTTGTCCTTTCTGTGAATAAATAAGAGAATGTCACATTTTATAGACTAATAAATTTGTATGCCAGCACTGACATTGAATCTCTCATGGCTTGCAGTGTTACAGACCCTGAGAAACATTTTTTTTTTCAGTTTTAAATGAATACTAAGTCAAATAGAAGCTCAATAAAAGCCAGAAATTGATTGCATTGTTTATGTCTGCCCAATATTCTAATTCAGTTGCAATATGCTATGAGGAAACACAATTTCCATGTTTCCCAGGCCTATTGCTCAGCAATCACTCACATGTACATTTCTGAATGTCAGAAAAATCTCCACTTAGGGTTAAAATGCTCATTAGCATTTAATCTACAACAGCTGCCCCCACAGTAGGTTTAATGTTAATCTTTATAAGATACTCAGAGATGTAGAAACAAGTGATAGCAAAAGGCAATTAAATATTTAAACTTTAATATAAAAGAAAAAAATATATATTTACATACACGCATGTGATAGATTCAGAAATAGAACTCTAGATGAGATAAATTCTACTGCACCAATTTAAGTAAATCCTCATGTACTTTCCAACTTTTAAAATTGAATTTGTTTCTTATATTTAAATTGATATGCATAATGGAGGGTATTTAATCTTCATATTTAGTTAAATAACGAACCTCTGCAATATCAGCTGTGACTGGCAGTTTAATGCAGCATTTGCATGCACCAGATTTCATATCACACCTAGTTTTCCTGTAAATTAAATGCACTGCATTCAAACCAGAGTGAAATGGTGTATTTTAAAGGAAAACACAATTAGATAATTTTAAAGATAAATGTGACTAATCTGACTGTTAAGCATAGGAAATTTAACTTTGTCCATATAACAAAAATGAACATTGAGAACTGAATGCAGGAGGTTTTTCACTCTGAGTTTTGAAGAATTTTAATAAGTAATATGCATTATTTCTTTTCTGTAATTAGTGCAATTAAATCAAACTTAGAATCATATTTGTCAGCATTGATTTGATTTCTGGAGAATAAATTTCCCTGAATAAGTTTTAGTTGAGAGAAAGTAAATCTGAGATAAAATCATTTAAGATCGATTTTGAAGTGCTGTAGAATGGCTGTTTGTAATAGTTTGTGAACATAAGTTCTATTTAAGTTAGTACAAACACAGGCCTTTATGCATTTCTTATTTATGACGTGAAAAGTTGGAATTCAACTTTAGTACACAATATTTATTGTGAAATCTGCCCACACGTATCTGCTCAAGTGTCTTTGATTTCTTCAGAAGTTGCCATTTAAAATTCAAAGTAACAAGCTGGATGTGGTAGCTCATGCCTGCAATACTGCTACTCATGAGGCTGAGGCAGGAGTATCATCACAAATTCAAGGCCGGCCAGGGCTTCTTAATGAGTTAGAGCAAAGTTCATTACATAGCAATGCCCGGTGTCAAATAAAAATTCATCTTAACAATGTATGTTATGTTTCACAAGCAGATATAGTAGTAGGTCTGAGTGTGTAATAAAGTATGCTAAAAAGGCAAAAATGCATATGTACATGTATGTATAGAGCAAACACACACACATAAATCACAAGCATGGATGAGCCACAGGTTGCAGAAGGCAGGAGTCAGGTGTGCTCAGATTATGTGGAATAACAATACATACATTGGAGTAAACATTAAAGCATCTTTTATCAAACTCCTAGATTATTAAACTGACACTTAAAAACTTATGGGAAAAAATGAGAATTAAGTTGTGTCTTATACTGGCACAATTCATCATTGTGGAATGCAATCATGATGTGTATATGTAATGTACCAATAAGGATTTCAATTAAAAAACAAACAAACAAACAAACTTAATATGATAACCCTGAACCAATCTGACATCTATAAATTCTATATCCTGACAATTTTCTCTACATTGCCTCTTTGATTCTTGCATTCCTTATTTTAGTGGATAGTTCTGGGAAGTTTTTTTTTTTTAATTACAATGTTTTTAAAACTGTGAAATAGGTACATTTTATATAAACATCATGATCACACTCAACATTGAGAATTTGTATCAGTATATGACATCACTTGATTGACCTAACAATCAACTGCCGAAAACCCAACAGCAAGTCACACACACACACACACACACACACTCTTTGTATATACCATATATGAAATGAACTATATAAATACTTGCTTAACTGTCATTGAATTATAGGCACAACTATGACTACGTTAAAAAAAAATTTTTACAAAGAGTATTTGAAGTTTCTTTCAGTTATCAAGACTTCCAAACATTTATGTTTTGTTTATTGATATGAGCTTTCCAGATTTCCGCTCTCCTTTTTGTTTAGCTGTAGTAAATTTGGTATTAAAGGATGATATTCAATCCTTGCTTCCTCTATAGAGTTGTAACAAACTCAATGAGAACTTCATGCAAAAGGAAAGAATAAACTATGTCCAGGAGTCCCCACTTAAGACTGCAGAAAGTACCTCTAAGACTAGGTTTAGTTCATGGAAAGAGATTCCTGCCAAATTTGACATCACAGAGGAACTTCCAGCTGGTGGCCTTCTCTGATGGAGGAGAGCTACTTTATGACTGATTACTGTCCTCAGGAGGTGGACAGAAGTGGAGCAAGGCTGCAGCTATCCAGTCCATCGAGTGATGTGTGCATATTCTGTGGCCCCTGATTTGAGAAGGCTCATGACTTTAATGACTTCCTTTATCAGTTGTCACAATTCTAGGCTTTGAAAATGCTACAAACAAAGAAAGGATGAACAAGAATTTGAAAATATCATAATTTAGTAAGATTATCTTTTTAAAAATCTCACACTGATGAGAAGTCACTTGTGATTGTCACTCTGGCTAAAGTAACACAACTAGACTTTATTTGCCAGCTGTACTTAAAGATCTTGGTTTTATGTTGTTTTAGAAAATGTCATCTATTTCTTCAATCACTTGTAAGTCCCCTGTAATCTCTTTTTCATGTGAGCACACTGGAGTTTTCCCTTTTGTTTGCTGCCCCTGCATTATTTACTTTGATCTGCTGTGAGAAAATCTGAAAGTGTGTTGTCCTAAATGCGAGCGTCTCACCAACAATATGTGAGGCCTTGTAGTTTGCATTGAAGCAAAGGCTCTGTATGCAGACGCAGGTTTTGTTCTGTTCTCTCTCCCTGGTGGGAGCCTTAATTGCATTTTCTGTCTCTCACAGTGGCTGGCTAAGGAGCCTGCCCTCCCTGCTGATGCTGAAGTTTTCAAGCTCTATTACTCTGTGACGGAGAAAATTCCTTGGTCCAGAAAGAAAAGGGTCAGATTTTTTAAAAAAGTGTTTAAATAAGTATTGTCAGCTTACCATGCACAATAAACAAAAAGAAGAAGAAACAAGGGGAGATTTTTCACCCGGACATTCTTGTAAAACTTTCATGTGAGACAATTTAGAAAATATCACCTTCTAAATAGGAAAGGGACTCAGTCCTCATTGTAGAGGTTAGACTTAGACTTAACCATAACCAATAAATAAAAAATATAAGTTTGCATTACTTCTTAATTGTTCTTAATGTGATTAAAATATACATTCAAAGGTTTGTGAAGTGTGTGTGTGTGTGTGTGTGTGTGTGTGTGTGTGTGTGTGTATTCCATTTCAGGTAAAATACAGAAATCTAATTTTTTCTGCTTTTTACTTTCTGTTATGACCAACTGAATATGTGAGCAATATGCTTGAATCATGAAGAGCCAAAATATTTCAGTTTGGTTCTCATTTGACAAACTATCCTGAACTTACCTTGAGGTGGTGGCTGTTCACTATTTATATTTTCTGTGTTTTTCACCCTGCTAAGATACAAGACAATAACAGCATCCTCTTAAATTCAGAAGCTACATTGATCTGCAATCACAACAATCCTGGCTTATGGTTTGAGGTTTAAATGTTTTGCATATGTCATATAAGCTACTTGTGTTCCAAAAAACCTATATTTTGTTCCAACTAAAACAGATTATTCAAGCATGCATTTCCTTCACTAGAGCTTATTTTTTTCCAATTACTAACTGGTAAATTTTTTTTTTCAGTTTCCCTGTTGCCTTTTAAACTTTTTTCTTTTCTGTTTTTTGAGCAGCATTTCTCCTCCTGATCATTCTTTTCCCTTATAACCTCCTTGTGTACTGATTCTTGCCCTGTTCCAAACTGTGGCCCCCAAAGTCTCCATCTACTGGTCCTCGCTGAATGGCCTAATCTCTGGTCTTTGTCCTGTAGTGACTTGAGAGAGGTACCATGCCTGTCTAGGGATAAACATTGGGACTTGGTGGTAAGTAGCGCTGAAACAGGTGATGGGAAGTAACATGAAACTGCTTGGTTCAGGAGCAGAAGATGAGTTAGGAGCCTAAATACATGAGGAGAAGAAAGATGTTGGGCAGAAAAAGTTGAAATAACTTTCTAAGTGTTGAGATTATGGGTTTTAGCTCTTGCCAAACCTCCCATTAGTAATCACTGGGCCTTTCAGGCTTTGTGCAATGAGCCGACCCTAGTCAAGAGAGTCTTTTGAGATATATTGAAAAGCAGTGATCCAGCACATGAAGCGAAAACATCTCCTTGATACTACAGTACACATGGCTTGAAAAACACATTAGCATTATAAGGCAGATATGATTATCATTAGAAACACCATCAGAAACCCATGCTTTGGCTTATTTCCTTTAAACCTGTTAGCAATGTAAAGAGAAGCTACTAAAAATTAATTTAAATTTAGAATATACATTAGAAAGCCTGGCACTTCTTTTGGTTACAATGAGTGTGGTGATTTTTTTCTAAGTTTTAAGTAATCATATTAAGTACTAACAGGCTTTGACTTTTTTTCATTGAATGATTAAGTTGTGCATAAAACCGACAGACATACTGACATGATTTTAGTCTTCCTCATTAGGTAGAAAAATAAAATCACATCATGTAAGCAAATACAACAGGATTTCTTAATGGTGTTGAGAAGTATTTATGTGTAAATTAAAGAACTCAAGATTAAATTGAGTCCTTATTAACAGTGAGGTATAGAATACTCACATCTAGGTCAAATTTGAAAATAAGCACAAATTGGGATTTCAGAGAGTACGAAAGACTAAGAATATTTTATATCACAAATTTTAATGAATGTTTTTATAACCCCTTCTTAAGGTTTTTTCCTTTCCTCATGATAGTTACTTATTTTAGCAGGAGGAAGACTTGTCAGTAGGATCTCTCCTTTGCTGAAGTCTTAGAACAACAGATCTAGATAATTCAGCAAGCGTGTTGTCAGCACATTTTATTCTGACAGAAATTGTGTAGGATGAGGGCTAGGGAACCTGATTTTTTTTTTTTAAATAGGTCAAGAAATGGATCAGAAAATCTGCAGGGGATTTATCTCTGTTTCTAGTACTTGATAATGACAAAACTTTCCTTGGCTAATGAGCATGTCTAGATGAATTCTAATATGTAAAGAGAAGGGTAGAAGAGGGCAGTGGACTTCTAAGTGAATTGGAATAATTGCAGTGATTGAACTCAAAGAATTGAAAATGATTTGGACACCATAAAAAGTGATAAACTCTAGTTTGCTCATCTGGACACATTTTCTCTTTATTGGAGTTGGTAAAAATTCCATGGGTTTAAAGAAAAATGGAAAATTTTGTGTACTAATTCAAACTAAAATAATACATCTCTGTATCGAACCTTAAATTTTATGTTATGTGAGAATCATGTTTGTTTCACCTCTACTCTAGTGCTATACTTAATCACTTACTGATTTTCTCCACTTTCACTTATTGAAACACTGTTCCCTGAACACCTAGATGGGTCAGGCATGTTCTGGCCTAAGTATAAATCACCTTCAAAATAGAAATTCAAATTCTACATGTTTTCCCCACTTCCTAAAAAAGGTGGCAACCACTTTGTTCAATTTGAGAAATTTTTACTTTCTGGCTAATGCTTCTGCTCCCCTTGGGTCATATTGTGCTTCGAGCGCTCAATAATCCATCTTCTAGCATGAGGGCTAAAGTTAGTACAGTACAGTAGAGTTAATACTATTAGTATTAACTAATAGTTAAGTTAGTACAGTAGAGTTAATACTATTCTGTTTTTATCTTCACTCTTTATGAGAAGAAAAAATGTTTCTAATATAACCTACATTATATTTTGTGCTTTTCCTTCACTTCTTCTTCCAGACATTCTTCAGTAGCTGTTTCAGTGACGCTTTGTGAAGCTTTCCTTGATGCTTACTCTGAGCAACAGTTAAATATTATAAAACTATATGACTGTCTACTACTTAATTATCCATTCTTCTATGCTTACCTTTCTAAAGAGTGTGTCCTTCCATATATTACTCTGTATTGTGGTCAACTGGCACAATTTCAGAACTATAAGGGTCCCTAGTACTTATGGAATTAGCTGAAGCCTCCAGTAATTATTATAAGCAATAATCCCATCTTATAATTTTGTTACCTCTGTCCACTCTTTGATGAGAAGATATAAGTACAGGTCTTACCCTTGTTTACCTATTTAACAACTCAATTTCATCTCCTGCTCTTTTGTAGGGATATGTAATGTACTTTTTCTAAGACTAACATTTTAAGTCTGGGTTCAGAAGGAGAATGGAGTTTGACAGTTACTAGGGAGTTTGCGATACTTTTTTGTTTTGATGTTAAACTATAGAGTCTCTTCTACATTCTGACATTTCCGTATTTCCTTTCTGTGTGTGTGTGCGTGTGTGTGTGTGTGTGTGTGTGCGCATGTATGTTCATATAGACACTGGCTAACACTCTGTGGCAATGCTTTTGTTATCTCTATTCCTATCCTGCATTCTTTTTTTTTTCCTTTTTTTTTTTTAGGTTTTTTTGGAGACAGGGTCTCACTTTGTGGTTCAGGCTGGCCCTGAGCTCAGCCTCAAACTCACATCCCAATCCTCTGCCTCTGCCTCCTGAGAGTGCTGGGATTACAGGCGTGAGCCACCACGTCCGGCACTGTGGTATGTGGTACTGGTTGCTGCTGGGTGTGGGTCACCACACCCAGTATTATGTGGTTACCGGGGAATAGAACCCGGGTCCTTGCGCTTGCGAGACAGGCGCCAGAACCACTGAGCTAACTCCCCGGCCCCGTATCCTGCATTCTTATCCTTGATCCTAACATAATGAGTTGAGGATTTTTTGGAGAAAAGTTTTGTTTTGCTTTATTTATGGAAGAAGTCCTCTTACTTGGAAGAAATCATATTCAGTAATTCCAATGTTGGATTAAATAATGCCCTTCCATAAACTTCGAATTCTTAGCCAGCAAGAGTTCTTATTATTTAAACCACATAAGTTTCAACCATATACAAAGATCACAGATGAATATCAATTCTCTGATTTCCTAAGATATTTAGATATAAAAGCAAAGCTAAAAATTCAATTTGTACATATTGCTTTAGAGACTACCACATTACACATTGTGAGGGGAACAGTGCGTAGATGAACAACCAAGACATTACTGATGCAATGCCTTTTACGAGAGTTTTGTGATTACACTGTCACTTTGATAGCATATTTATTATTATTGTAGGCAACTAGACAATGAGATAATTAGAAAAAGGAGATTAATAGTCATTTTCAATGAACTGAGGGTTAGGATATGTTTTGAACAATCAGGAGGTAGGGTAGAAGTAGAATATGTCCATTTTGCCTGAAATTTAAGAATTTCATTAAGTGATAGTTAATACTTTTTGAGGACTCATTTGTAGAGCAACCAGTGTGTGGTTGAGAAATTGGTACTTTGCATATCAGTATGGTGCGTTCGAAGCATTCTGAAGTTGATGTGATCTGATCCAATTCATCATTTTGAACACATAGACATAAATCTTTTGTGTAATTGTATCAGAAAACAAACAAATGAAGAGATTCCTACCATGTGCTGATGTTGCCACATTGAATCTATCACATAGATCCATTTTATTTGGTCCAGACAGATGGCTCCACCAAATGAATGAGGCGTCAAATGTAAAATGGAGACTTTAAAGAAAGATCATGATTTGTGTATCTGGTGAGACTTTTAAAGATCTGACCTCTGTGTCTATGTGAAGATAAAGGAGAGTGGTGTTTCCCTTCTCTGTGTGGGATCTATGTGCGGGTTCAGGGTCATTCGTTCAGAATCTGCTCCCTGCCAGGTTTTTGGCATTGGAGTGTGTAGGCTTTCTTATAATTTAAGGAGGAAAACTAAAGATGCAACTTCAAACTTTTACATTATTCTGGGATATATCTATAATAATAGAAACCTGGAAATATTCACTGGTTACAGTTTGTGGTCAGTTTCTTTATCTTAATTGCATTTAATTTTGCATTATTAGCAATGAATATGTCAACTAATTGAACTGGGCTAAATATTTTTCTCACTAACATTTGAAAAGTATATATTACCATTCAGGGAGAGCAAGAAAACAAAACAAAATAACTTCAAAAAAGTGATTTTATTTAAATATAGAAATTTTTATTTTATGAAGAAAGAGAAGAGTAAGAAAAGAGAGAGGTACTTTTTTTCCACAATAAATTTTTTACTTTTAGCTAGATTTTCAATTTTTACTTGAGTATTTCAAACTTTAGCAAATTTTCAATAATGTGTAGTATTCTATATTCTATATCTCATTACTTATATTAGCAATCATTTTAGCATTCATATTTCATTATATCAACATTCATATGTTTAATGTCTATGATAAAATACTATATTCATCTAAAATATGTTAAGTGATCTAAAATCTTCTGTGATATAAATGATAGTGTCCATGTAAAAACATGTTAATATCTGAGTCTTTTGATCGGTTACATATATTAAACAATGCTAATATCATAAAAGCTTAGTACTGCACAAAAGAAAAGTCTCTGTCACATGGCCTTGAGGAGCCTCTCTTAGTTCCTTCAAATTACCAGCTTTTTCTAACTTTTATGGTTTTGGATATGGGACATATGCACGTTACCTTGATATCCCTCTCCTTCTTTGCTTTACCGGTCTAATTCCTATTCAGGGCACAATTTAGCTATCACAACCTCCATTCATCTTTCCTTGACTCGTGTCCCCCCAGGCAGGGTTAAGAGTAGTGTCTGTAATGTTTTATGATTTACAGAGACTTTTAACATACACATTCCTATTTGATCCTCATTATCCCCACCATTCATTTGCTCATTCATGAAACCTTCGGGAAGCCTCCACTGTATGCCAGGAGCTGACCCAGAGAACAGGTTTCCAGGGATACAGTAAAGAATTCCTGTTCTCAGGTTGCTCACAATTTAGTAGTGAAATTGGTCTGGACAGTTTTTTAAGTCCTCCTCCTCCTCCTTCTTCTTCCTCCACCTCCTCCTCCTCCTCTTCCTCCCCCTCCTCCTCTTCCTTCTCCTCTTCCTCCTCCTCCTCCTCCTCCTCCTCCTCTTCCTCTTCTTATTCTTCTTCTTCTTCTTCTTCTTCTTCTTCTTCTTCTTCTTCTTCTTCTTCTTCTTCTTCTTCTTCTTCTTCTTCTTCTTACTAGAATTGAGAAGGATAGAGACAAGGAAAAATCTTTGCTGAATTTTGAAGACATCAAGGAATGATTGGGGAAAGGAAGAGAGATAGAAGAAAATTAAATATCTTCATAACTCCATGAAATAGAAGTACTTTTGTTGTTTTTATCAATTTCATTCTTAATTGGTCTATTGCATAATATTCTGAAAGAATTATTTAATTCATTCCATGCAATGACTTAGTACAGGAGAGGTGTTTCATAGCGGTTTTGGGTCCAGAAAAGTTCCACATTCCATTTATACTTTGACTTGCCATTTTCTGAATCCTATTTTCTAACTTGTGATTTGAATACATGTGTATTTAGTTCTTTGTTTTATTTTAAATTTCTGTATTTTTGGCATTAGTGTACTCAGAATGTTTGTTTCAGCTATGACAGAAGAAAAAAAATACAAGAGCTAATTTTTGTAAACTGCTATCCTAATCGTGAAAGACAGAGGCAGTTTCTTTTTGCAAATTTGTTGACATGTCAACAGAAAAATATCATATAAAACTCCCATTTTCTGATGTTTTCCTTTTTAAAGCAATCATTTGATAAGTAAAAGGCACATTAGAGCGATGTTTCTTTTAATATAGCAATCCTGTGATGTACAATGGAATACACTTACTTTTTCAAAGTTTTAGTATTTAAAAATGTTCTTAAATTGAACTTGGTAGATATATGCAGTTCTGGGAAGATCTTACTACACAGTTTAAGAGAGATGCTTAAATGATATAATTTCTATAAATTAATAAAGGAAAATTTTTTTACTATTTTAAGAAATTTTCATTAGACATTAATTTTACTATGAAGAAAATGATAATTACTTTTTTTGCAAGTTAGAGCTTTTACTAGATTTTTTTTGTGTTTTTGATTCCAATCTTCTTTACAATCATAGGTTATTGATCAACATTATAAAGGTATAATGCATAGAGAACTAAAGAAACATTCAGTGCTCTCTTTGGTCACCAAGTAGAAATTTGAAATTTTGTTCCTCAGTCATTCACTTTGACATCAAAAGAACATAGCAGTAAAATGTAAACCTTAAAATAATAAATATCCTTGAGCAACATTTAAATGAAAAATATAAAGTGAATTAGTTGTCAGAAATATAGCTTCTTATCTTTAGTTTGAATATTGTTAACTGCATATCTAGTCTATTGGTATCTGAAGTCCTCCACAGAATAAGATGGACGTGCATTTCCATAATAAGGTCCAGTTCAATTCTAAACCGTATTTTGTAACTTATTAATTTAACAATTTATAAATACTGAAAACTGATAGAATGGTGGAACTATTATAGACAAATACTAAAATCTGAATGCCTGGAGACATCAACACATTTTCTGTAAGTTGTCCAGAAAAAGAAAAAAAAAAAAAAACTTAGAGAAAGACATACTTCTAATCTGCAAATCTAGAGCTGGCATTCATCTTTATTTTTAGAATGATGGACACGTATGGATGCCTTCAATATGTCAATGTAGTTGTGTACAGTTTCATGTAGGTTTGTAAAAGAGGGCTCACATATTAAAATTGAGAGTACTTCCTTTTTCTCACTCATGATTTTATGGGAAAGGGGAAGTGATACTGTTTATTTAGCACCTACAAAGTGTCATGAAATATTTTCCATTTAGGCTTCATAACGACCTTATTATACTGATATGATTCCTGTTTCACCAATGAGAAAACTGACATTCATTGTTCAAATTAGAAAACAGGTTATTGGACACAGGTTGTGGTGGCATTTGAAGTTTGTGTCACTTTACTTCACTGTACCCAGAAGAAAATATCAGTGTTCTCCAAACTCCGATTTGAAGGTTTATTCCTGAAAACAACACAGAAATTGTTGAGGGTTAACGGTGCAAGACAGGAAAATGCGGTGGGGAACTGGAATTATGGAAAGCCGAGAGAACTAACGGTATAATACTGGTAGACTGTTAAATAGAAAATCTGGATGTAGGTCTGGTACACTCTAAGGATGCTTAATAGATGCTTTCACCATAACTCAAAGACTTCTGAGACTTTTAGACAAGGATTGAGTAGGGAGTAATGAAGAAAGAACAAGTTGTTCAGATCAAGTCAGATGAAAGTCAGTTATCAGGCGGTAAGGGAAAAATAATAAAGGGCTCAAAAATGTCACCAGTGCTTCTACAGAGTAAAACCAGCAAGACTTATTAGGGCGTAGAAAAGATGCCAAGTTTTCTATCTGATTAAGTGGAATTTAAACATAATTTTTGCTCACAAATGAAATCCCATGTAAGAAGACACTCTGAAAAAGCAAAAAATCAGCGATGCAGGATGGGTGCACATAACTTCTGTGAATGATACATTTTCAATGAAGGCAAATGATCTGAGATACTAAAAATTCAAATACTGTTATTACCCCATTTTTATTGTTTATTATAGTGTCATCTAAAGTAGAACACTGAATTAACATTCAGTGATTGAATTCTTCATTAACTGGTGTGCCAATAAAATATTCCATCAAAAATAACATCCAAGGTTGTATTTCTACATTATCTACATTTTTAGGTTTTTTCCCATATTAATAATTGGAATTACATATTCTACTAAGATTATATGTAAAATTAATGGTAATGATATCAATTATATAACCTGACCTTTATAAAACCTGAGAATAAAAAAGTTTATCTTTAATATATACCAAATATAACAGTAAGAGGTAACCTCAAATGGTGCTACCAATCCTGACTCTGAAGCATTTTAATATGAACTATTTCCCTTATAGATTGTACCCATTAAATATTTCTGCTGATGTTTGTAGTGGAATAGTGACTTTGAGAAATGCACAGGAAGGATGGAAATGTTGGGTCGAATTACCGCTTAATTATTCCAAAGCTGGAGTGACTGGCTTTGTTTTGCCTCTCTTACTGAATAACTTTTGATGCAATCAAACTGAAAAGTCAGGAAATTAACTTTTATGGACATTGAGTCATGCGTTAAATGAATTTCCAATTCTGATACTGTTTATTTAGTAACCAGTAAAACTGAACCAAACTGTGCTATGAATTGAAGGACCATGACTTCAAATACACAGTCCTGCTTGCTTTACTGTCCCTTCCCTTGGCTGGCAGTCTCTTGGAAGGTTTTTATTGATAGATTGCTATTTAAAGTAAAAAATATTAATGTCTATGATATTATGGTTTGAGTTTTAGTTGAACTTATCTGGATCAACAAACATTTTACATTGAGTTCTATTTCCTACCTACTATTATGTTAGTTTTGGCTTCTCTTGTGAATGCCTTTCACATAATCTTGATAGTACAGAGAGAAATCAGTGACCCCTGGACTCAGTGCAGCCTTCACATTTAACAAATAAGGCTACATGAAAAGCAGAAAAGAAGCAACTGGCCCTTCAGGCGTGTGTGTCTTTGCATGAATGTATGTGCCCGGATTTATTTGTAGAAGCACAATTTTAAAACCAATGCAGATATTACATCTTCTGATGATTATACTGTGATCTCAGAAAGTAAAGTGATTTACCTATTTGTTTTCAAAATCTACATCTGAGGCCTAAAAATTATCCAGCTTACCTATGCAACTGTCATCCTATAGTAGTTGCTATCTATCGTTTTCCTTTATATTCTCAGTTTGAGGTAGAATTTTCATAATATCGTTCAGTCATAACATAACATTTTGGTGAGACTGAAGGCACATTGCCCTTCATGTGGTATTATATTTGTAAAGACCTAAAAATAATGTTCTTCCTACCTGTAGCCTGTGTTGATAATTCATTAATTCAGTTTTATAAAAAGTTACTGTGTCTCCTTTTGTCTCCGACGGAGTAATCGTGCCTTAGGATCTACTGAAGTTAAATTGGATCAGGCAGAGGATGAAAGTCAAGAGATTTTCAGGAGCATAAAAGGACATGAACTTAGAGAGGATAGCATCCTGATCTCAGGCAAAAAACAGAGAATTCGGAGTTGGATTGATCTAGGAATAAGCCAAAAGTAAAGAGAGATTTAATTTTGTTTCCAAATCACTAATGTGCACGAAAGGCCTTTCTTGGAAAGTTGGTGTGAGAACTGCATGAAATAACATATGTGATTTCTGCCATACCGGAGATGTTTGTTTCTTCTGCCTGCACATGTTTTCAATCCTAGTGGGATGGGGGGGGGGACATCATTTTTACACTGACACTTTCAGAGTATATTACAGGGGTTTGGATGAAGGGAATCATTCCCATTCAAAGAACCCTTTGAGTTACATTATCCAGTCTACTTGCATATGACAATAGAAATCCTCCACAAAAAGAAATAGAGACGCAACCACATTATTGTGTGTTGCATAAAACATGGGAATGATTTTGCACGTGTAGCTGCTACCTTAAAAAGTAATTCCTTAACTTTGTATCTGTTTGAGCGCTACCTTTGATATATATGTTCTAATTATGTAGACCAATCTGTAGTTCAATAGTGTTGCAAGCCTCACTGATTAGTATGATCTCCAGAAAATATGATTTTATTTCAGGGTAATGTGAACCCAGGGAATTGAATCATTGAATGTTATTTTGAAAATTTGTTTATTCAAAGCATTACCATTAGAACAGTCACTCTTGTGTTGTTGTTGCTGTTGTTCTTTTGGGTGTTTTCTTTCTGCTTCGTCTTCTTTTCAATGTGTGTTGCTTTGGGGCAGACAATAAGGGCACTGGACTCTTCCACAACTCTATTTATAGGAAGTAAAATTAAAGCCTTAAAGATTAATGTGCATAGTTTTTGAACAAATGCAAAACAACAACCTTTATGAAGATTATTTGTATGCTATTTTCATTGGTTTACTCCAAAGATATATTCTCAATGATAATAAAGTAATAAAAGATTGTTTTCACAGCTGTTTGTCTTTGATTACATATTTCTTTGAAGTACTGTAATAAGACAGACTTTGAACCTGGAAAGAGATCAAATAATGAATTGTTCTGCTTTGTGAAGCTTAAGAAGGGATTTTATTGTCGAAACATATAGTGCGACATATTTTTTCTTCTAACAGTTAAATAATGGTTGAAAGTACTATGAGATCATTACAGATGGACTAGATTAAAGGGCTTGAGGCCAAGTGTGAGTGATCGTTACCCAAAAAATTGGTGCTTCAATTGAAAAAGTCAGGTTTTATAATTATGAAACATTTTATTGTAGTTTAATTTTCAGTTAGAACATTAGGAAGATGCCAGGATATAGTCTCATACTTACCATACTTATCTTTAAAGACAACACAAAATTTGAATTTCTAAATGTCATGAGATTTATTTCAAATTTGGTGTCTTCTTCAAGTTTAGGCAGATTAGATTAAGGACATTCAGTAAATTAATCTAAATATCATTAATAAATGGACATTAACAGATATCATTTGGTTTTTCTCTTAGCTAAAATAATGATTCAGAAAATGTGCCCAGTAGTTCAGTTGTAACATTTTAAATAGATTTGTAGGTCTTTTGTGTTAATATAATTGTAACTATTGTTATTTTACCTAAATTTCCTCTAAGAATTACTTAATACCTATTAGCAGCCTTATGGAAGATATTATAAAATAATAGAATTAGAGATCATAATTTTAGCTCTTTGTTTGTTTCAATGGAGAATGAATTGTATACCACGATTGTAAGGCTTCAAATGGTAATAGAGTATCTATTTCCATGGAACATAATTTGTTTTTAAAGTTATGTTTAAACCAATGACTGCTTTTGAAAATACTTGAAAGCTCGTGATCATGTATTTTAGAGAGAAAGAATAACATTTATGTGCATATTTTTGGATCTCATTTACTCAGCATAATATTTTTCCAAACTAGTTTTTGTTTTATTTAGAAGAAACTTTTTTTCTTTATTTAAGATCTAAACCTTTCAAATGATAATTTTCATGGAAATACTAGACAAAGGAATATTGTATCTTTAGAGGTTTTTATGATGAAGGTGTGTTTAAGAGATGTCACTTTGATATTTTTACATTATGTCCTACATTTGTCAGCTAAAACCAGGATATTGCCTCAATGAGAAAAAGCATGTTCTGCACTTGTCAAAAGGCAGTAAGTAATGATTAAAATAGCAGTGTGAAACGCTAGGAGATTAAAGTGATGCTAATGATAAGTGAGAGAAGAAAAGGGCAAGCTATATTTTAATCCCTGAGAGAATGGTTAATGACTTCTATTGCCTGAGATTAAACTAAACCTGTCTCATCAGCTTTTTCTGCCTGGTGAAAAAAAGCTCTCTGCACTTTAATTTATTAAAGTCTTTTAAGGAAGCACATTGATCTACAGAGGTTAAACTTTTAAAAATTGTGCAAAATACACACAAATGCTTTAACAAAAGTGTGATTTTGTTGCTTTTAGGCATGCTCACAAATTTATAAAGCATCCATTGTCTGTGCCTTAGTATGTTTAATTAAGGAATATTAATTACTTAAACTGAAAGGCTTGTTCCTTTTAAAAACCAGAACTTATTCGTATTACTGCACAGTCAAGGGGCTGGTGTACTGTAGAGGATATTCATCTATATTAGGAGATTAAAAATAGTAGTAATTACTATACAATGTGTTCAGAATAATATGTATACAATTCAGAAAAAAATAATCATTGTGTTAAAAACTCTAAAAACTACAGTAAACCATAATTTTTAAGTGGAAGAACCAGCTATTAACTTTAGATGGTGTACTATAGGTATTTTCAATCTTTGATGATTTACTTTGTCTTCCAAGTGGTTATTTTCATCCTTTACTCATCCTCAGCCATGAAGATATGTCTAAATTTATTCAAGTAACATTCACCTTTACAAATGGGAAATGCGTTTACTATTTACCTTGTTTACCACTTGCTAGTACAATATTGTGTGTGAGTGTTTATGTATGTATGTGTGTTTAAGAGTGTAGAGTGTAGAGAAAAATGAATAATTATAAAACTATTTCTTATCTTGTTATGAGTTTGAGAAACATATCCAAAATGCTTGTTTTCAGAACTTTATCTTTCTTAGGTTATTGTAGACAGAACAACTTTCACTAAGATTAACACAACTTACTATTTTTTTGCAGCAAAGAGAAATGCATTTCTCATGTATGGCATATTTCTAGTGCTATATGAGTACTATATTGGTTTAAAAGCTATTTTTTTTTCTTTTTTTTTGCAAATGAGGATACAAGGATATCTGAGTTGATATAGTCCTTTACACTTACATACTCAGCTTTTTAATTCAACTGTTTCAAATCGGAATCTTATTTTAACTTAGAAGAAATCGGTCACTTGCTTATTCCTGTAGAGATTTTTTTAAAAAATCAGTTTTCCCTACCTTTTTTTTTTTTTTTTCTTTTGGTAATGATGCTTTTCATGATTCTATGTATTCTTAAGAGTCTTTTTCCTTTCTAAGGACTACACCAGAATAAGGAAGAACATTTCTGAAATATTATTACCCACAATATTTTTCAAACTTTATTTTCTACCTAACTTTTTTAGGCTAGGGAGTTTAAACTGAATACATTCTTTGATGTTAATGAAACACCAATTTTTCTGAAGGCCATGTAGCCCTAATGAGCAGCTTCTTATAAAAGAACATTTAATCAAGGTTTATTTTTAACTTGTTTAAACAGATCTAATAGTTTGTGCTGATTTCATTTCAGTATAATAATTGCTAGCAATCCTATTAGTAAGTCCTAGTACAGGGAGGGTAACACAGATTCCATTCTAATGAGAATAGTGTTACAGCAAACCCTATAGTCAAGGAAAGGTCTGCATTACACTGAAGGGTAAGAGACACCTGGCTATTGTGTTCATAACTTTTTCTCACTTAACTCTCCAAGTCCTGAGCCACTAATACTATTATGAAACCCTTCAGCTTTAGTTAATACAGCTTTCTATTGCCATTCAGAGAGAAAAAGATAAGAATTATGATACTTATTTGGTAATAACATTTTTTGAAAAATAAGCTACATTTCTTAGAAGATTTTGTTACAAATATTTTGCTTATAATGGGGCTTGTTCTGTGTACTTAATTATAATAAGTAATGAAAACATATATGAAAGTCAGCAATGGATGGGGTAAAGCAAGGGCTGAACATTGGAAAACCCCCTGTTTTCATCCTCACCATCCCTTCCCCCCGAATTAACTTTTGAACGTCTATCTTCTTTTTTTCCTGAGTATTAGATCTGAGAAAATTAAATGTTACTAGATTATGAGACATATAAATTATATAATTGACAGAATCAAAGGGTGGTTTAAGACTAACAGAATAATGGCAAATAATTTCAGCTGATATTATATAATAGGACAATTTTTTTTTCAAAAGATGACAAAATAGTCTGGCTACAAACTATTACCTTACTATTAGAAGTGGCTTAAAATAACATTGGGATACGTTAGACTGCTCAGTACATGTGCATTTTTCAGTGCATTTAACAATATAGACAGAAAACATAAAAAATAAGACTCTTTTAAAGTGAAAATGCAAGAAGAGAAGAATTTCAGGCCCACTAATGAAAGTGAATATCCACTAAGTTCAGGTGATAATCTTTTAAACTTTTTATTACTTAATATGACACAGTGACATTTAAAATATGGAGAAATTGAAGATAAATAATATGTAGTGAATGGCAGAATTGATTTAAAATTTTAAAGGTGTACTAAAAGTATTCTAATGCACTGAAGGGCATTTGTAAGTTAGACATTGTTTATAGGTTTCTGATTAAAATCTCAAAGCATAATGTATTATAGCTTGCCTTTCTCCTGCAAAAGAATATTGTCTGTAGAAAATAGTGGATAATGAAATTTAGACTCTTTTTCATGTAAATCATCTACTTTTTGTGAAAGGTTGTCATGCATAGGATCATGTCACCTATTATTAATTTCAGTCAATAACTGATATAATTTGGTGTTCTGGAAGATTTCTTTCTGAAGATTACATTTATTGCTCAAAAAAGTTAAAAGCAAAGTAATACTTTGAGAACTGTGATTTTTATAGACTCAATATAAGAAATATTTTTATAAGGCTACTAAAATCAAGATATCATGATAACTTAATAATTTGACATATCATTTACTACATTTGGTACTAAAATGCATCTGATTTACAATCTACTGTTTTCTTCAGAAAAGCAACCTCACAAAGTGCACATCCTAATCAATGGAAGTGGGTGATATGAATCAGCAGTGTAGGTGCAGGTTTCATCTTTGATATATTGGAGTTTATATTCTTGAAGCAGAGTCCAAATATTCACTTTAAAAAATTTCTACACCTGGGCATGCTGGTGCACACCTGTAATCCCGATATTTGGGAGGCTGAGGCAGAAGCATCGCCCTGAGTTCAAGGACAGCCTGTGCTACATATGGAGACTTGTCTCAAAAAAGAAAGAAAGAAAGAAAGAAAGAAAGAAACGAAAGAAAGAAAGAAACGAAAGAAAGAAAGAAACGAAAGAAGGAGAGAAAGAAAGAAAATCTGCAGATGTTTCTATTGAAAGGTTTGAGATCTGGTTTTTTTTTTTTTTTTACTGTAACACTTCTCATGCCTAAGTGGTAAAAAGCTCATTGTTACAACTTTGTATCTAGTTAAATGGAGCTAGAAGATTAAAATATTTTGTGGAGAGTGTTTATATCAAAATTTAAAGGAATAAAAAAATTCATAAACATTTGTACATTTAACAATGACCTTCATATGACATCTTTGTCAGCTTAGTACTTCTTCCCCTGACAGTGTCTACTCATATGAATTATGTCTTCTAACTCCAGATCCTAGTCCATCAGGCACAAACTCAGACAACTTGTGCTGAATGCTTACGCACATTGCATTCTGAATACTAATTTGGAATGTATTTACAAATGCAAAAGAACAGTGATGTTTGATGAACAGGTCACCCCAGAAACTAATTAACTTTTACTCTTTTGTCAAGGTAAAGTAGTACAGTAGAAATGAAAATGGTAGCAAATGAATTATTGTATCAAAACTAAGCAGAAAATAACCCCCCAAATCACATGATGTCAAAGGATTCATTAATGGATTGCTCTTAATTCTACAAATTGTGATGTTAAAAATTGTCTAGAGATCATATTTTTCTCGAGCTGTATGACCAACTTGAAAAGGATTTGGTCAACAGTACAAGTAGTGGAACATTTATCATACAGTGCCAGGAAATGTGTTTGCTTAAAGATTTTTCCATATTTTATCTGGCTGCCTGATTTTGTTCTAAAATTGCCTGTCTTTTTTTGAATTAGAAAATAAAAAAATGACAACTGCATCATTTACTTACTGTGCTCAGAACCATAGAACTGTAAGTACAATACTGTAAAATAAGTGAGTATGACTAAAAATGTCTTACTTTCTTGGAGCCAAACACTATACAGATTCTGCAATCACACTTACTGAATATTCATTTTAAGAAAGGATGTATGTAGAAATAAGAATGAATTTTCCATGGCATTGAGATACATTCCAAACCTTCGTACCTGCCTGGAGTTTCTCCACAGTCTGACTATTTTTCTTCAGAGCGGGGGATTGAAATCAAGGGCTTGCTTGTGTCAAGCACGTGCTGGACTACTGTGCTTCTCTTGGATTCCACACACATATTTTTTTACACTCAGAAAACAGAGGGTAGAAATTAGTGACATATAAAACATCTTTATCTTGACTATGGCATGTATTATTTCAATGATAATGAAGAAGATGTAACTGATGTCTAAAAATATTATAAGTGGTTACATACCATAAGTGAGTCCTACTTTTAAAAGCAGTAAACTGTGCTCATAGTATTAAAATTATTTTATGGAATATATCCATAGCATTATGAAATTGTAATTATGATAGCCACCGGAATGTTAATAAGTAATAACATACATTTCCAAATTAAGTACATGAATTAACTTGGTAAAATACTAAACTTTATGAAACTAAATCATATTTTACTGTAAAATATTGTTTGTTTATTGCTTTTTAATTTAAAAAATATATTCTTACTTTACTCAAACTTACACAGAAAAAAAAGCGTGTCAAAGGGCTAGGAAAATATTATTTCATCATTTCTGTTCCATTAGAATTCACTTGGGTGGCTGAGAAAATGGTTTATGGATTAGAGAGAGAAGAACAAGCTAAAACATTTCATACCTTCATCTCTGATAAATTCCCCAAACTCATTCTTCGCATCTGAGCCATAAATAACAACCATGCTTTTTGCTAAAAAGAGCTTTTTTCCTACACCAGGTCTTTTGTCTTGGAGATGAATGCTATAATAAATTTGAAGTCTTAGGGGGGCATTGTTGGAACTATAACATTATGGTTTACAACTGTTGCTTCTATTATGAGGAGGATAAAAAGCGACTATGAAGCTTGATCTCCGTCATTGAAATGGATTAATATTTCAGTCTTCAATGTGGGTTAAGTGTATGATTCTCCCCAAAGCAATTCACCATGATTAATTTTTATTATGTGGGCATTCAGATTCTCTTTATATTCTTATGTATTTTATTCCCCTACTGAATCACCCCTCGAAAAACTACAACTTAATGTTTCATATGATAGCAGAGACACAGGAGTTTTAAATTCTTCTAAAGGTTTTAATAAACCCTTGTAGACAGTAGTCTCTAAAATGTCTTTTTTCAAAACTTACAGAACATATAACGGTAGAGTTTAAATCCTTAAACTGAGAGTACAGTTAAGTTAATTTACTGTTAAACAATGTTATATATTATGTATTAATTGCCAGGTAATATGATAGTTTAGTTTCTCTGTGATTAAATAATTAATCATCGGATGAAGGAGTCTGTCACTAGGGGAAGATAGCAGTTGTATAAACATAGTATCTTCTTTGTCTTCTTAGTAACAAAAATCAACATTTCTTTTTCTTCACTAACTTTGTCGAAACTGATTTTTCACGTATATCTGTAGGATGCTAGCCACTGCATAATATTGCACAGGAAGATTTCTTGGCTTTTCAATTTGTTTCCAAGTGTTGGGGATTGAATCTGGGGCCTTACGCATGCTAAGCAAGCTATGTAACATTTCCCCCTACCCCTGAAATCTTCTGAATGGCTTTCTTCAGTGCATTTCTCACCTTTCTACTCTCTCAGAAATTTGAGGGATTTCATAATATTACATTTCACCACTTACACTCAATTCTGGTGAAATATTTGTAAAAGTAATCAAAAGTCTAATATATGTATTTATTTGACAAGTTGTTATTGAAAAGTTGCTGCAAATCAGTCATTTGTCGGTCACAAATTTAAGGGAATCGGGACTTCCACTTTCAAAAAGTTCAAACATCAAGTATAAACAATTACAGGGAGAGAAATAATAATTGTCACTGAGATCAGAGATAATGGAACTTACACAATAATTGGTAAAACTATTTATAATGTAGTTTTATTATGTCACAGGTGTCAATCCTGGCTATCCTTTAGAAAATATTGCTTCTGAGAACACACTCATACCCAATCCTCACATCACACAAATACAGAAGAGTCTTAAGAAGTTGAAGAAGCTAGGCCGTTTGCTAACTTCAGTTAGACAGGCATGGTGGTGCTCTGGGAGGCTGAGACAGGACTGCCATTTTGAACCAGCTCAAACAATTTAACAATATAAAAGGAAAGAAAGAAAGAGATTATTCAGAATATAGTAGTTTGAAGTTGAATAGTTAATCGTACAAGAAACTAAAAACTTCTCAGGTGATTATAGATTTCAGTGTTTTTCTAGAAAATCTTCTTGAAATCTTCCCAACTGGAGGTAACAACCTGCTGAGAAGAGGATAAAGATGAGGAAGTGAAGGGAGATGTAGGTAAGGAAGACAGTTTGGTATGGTTACATGGAAGGGCTTTAGTGGGTGGATATTTTGGGTCAGAGTAGTTCTATCACTCTGTCATCTTGTGATTTTACATAAGCTAATGATGTCTGGGAACATTACTGGCAAAAGTGGAGATCTTAAAAATGTCAATCCTTATGGCAGCTAATGAGAATAAATGAAATCGTATAGGAAAGCATTACACTAATGTCCAGGAGATGCAATGATAACAGCCCACATTGCTGTTAAAAATTAGCCAAAGAGATTGGCAGAGAAGAGAAAATAATTTGATCCTGAGTTTAAAGTTTATTTTGAAAATAATGAAATATTAAATAATTTTTAAAGACAATATATGCTGTAGCCAAATTCACATCGGATAGGTAAGACCCTAATAGACAAGGACGAGACCAATTAGGAAGCGGTAGAGACGGAGTTCACAGGCTACCCAGAGGACTATTACAACAGCCTTATAGAACGTGAGCCTTATAGAACCTGAGCCAGTGAGTGTGGGCTGGAGAGGAAGTTGATACAAGGCCCTAGGGGTTGACCGGTGGTGTTTGGTCACAGTAAGATGCTTGCTCACGGGAGAGAAGAAGCCTAAGTTAATGTTTTCAGAATGTCTTTGTGTAGCTTGGTGGGTGGTGCAGCAGGAAAAGAATATAAGAGGGAAACTAAATTAGGAAAAGATGACCAACTCACAGCGAGGCTGTTTGTGATAACAGAAGTAACCAGGCGGTGTTCAGGTAGTTGACCATGTTGATGTCGGTGGAGGGTCAGTGGTTTCCTCCTTGAAGACTGCCGATTAGAATTCGTGGAGCCTCCTTGACACAAGGATTTGGAGAACGACACAACAGTTTATATTTATTTTTAGGAAATAACAGTAATGTTTACTTTTAGAGAAGATGAGAAGATTCAGTGAACCGCAGATGAATGTGAAGGAGGTAAAAGATTATTATGTTGCTGAGACTAGAATTAAAAGATTAAAAGTATATTTCAAGATGTAAAGAGTTGTCAAGAAAGTAAGAAATTAGTCCGAAGAGTTCCCCCAACGGAAACAAAATACTCAGGTGTTCATAGCAGTGATAAATCTTCAACCCCCAAAATAAGAAGCACGATGAGAAACATGGCTTTCTCGCCCTGTGCATGTACTTCCTGGGCAACCCCCACACCCCCTGTGAACACAGCACCGGGCCGCTCAGTCACACACGTGAGGAGTGAAAACTGATCAGCCCGAACTGAGTGTCGTGCTGCGTGCTGGTAACCTCGGCCATGGGAGGCTGAGGCAGGCTGAGCTTGAGTTGTCCAGAGTGTTATTAAGCATATAGCAGTTCTTCCAGTACAACATATGCTGATATATGAAGATTTTCTACTCTATATAATAAGCAATATAATATAGAGCTGGAGATCTCAGTTCTATGGTCAGAATAAAAATAGTTAAAAATAAAATGCTTATAATGGTAGCAAATAAATTATGCTGATATTGAGAATGGTGTAATTATTATCTCACAAATCATCCATGTTTTAGTGTCCAAACACTGGTATTGCTTCACAACTATTCAGTATCTATTTATTTATGTCTAAGGTGGTTTCGGACAAGCTACATAAGCAATAGATATTTATTGAAGGATTGGATGAGTGCATAGAGCATGCCACTCCTATTATTAAAAGTTAATTCAGATTTCAAATCACTTGGTGCGTTAAACTTCAAAGCACATACTCACTTTTTTGACCAGTTCTTTTTTATTGAGTATATGCTTTTAAAAGTGATATTCTTGTCCCTTTATTTTACTGATAATTTAAAAGCAATATTAGTTGTAAATATAATCTTTTATTCACAAGTCTTTAAAAAGGGGAATACAGGGTCTCAAGTTAAGATTAGGATAACTTTGGTCAGAGGTCTGCATAATATTAAGTGCTTAAAATATTCCAATTAAATAGGGTGAAAAAACCTGATACCTTACATTTTGTATTTTAACTCATCTTGCAGAATTAGCATTTGAGCAGAGAGAGATCTTGGAATAACTTATGACTTTCATATTTCATAAACATGAGTGAGCAATGTGGCAAATTGTTAAAGAGCACAGTCCGTGGAACCTCAGAGCCTGGACTGCAGACCTGAATTTGGTGCTTACCAGTGCTGTAAATCTGGATTTATGACTGTCTTACTGCATTCATTACTGGACTATTACTTGATTTTTCTATGCTTGTTTTCTAATCAGAAAAATGGGTGCAATAAAAATTATTGAATAAAATACTACTTATAAGTCATATATGTGAGAGACTGGAAGCAAAAATAAAATAATGTAAGTGTTAATATTTATGATGATTATGACATTGAGTTCATAATCAAGCAATATATACAGGTGAATATTCCATATGTAGCAGTATGTAAAATTCTCATTATGTATCTGTGCTATAAGCCCAAGTATATCTGCCATTGATAAGCCATTTATTTTTGTTTTGCTGTTATTGCAATGGTGTCATTATATATACATTAGACTAGTTGTGAACTCATTATGTAGCCCAGGTTACCTTGAACTTGTGGGAATCCTCCTGTCTCAGCCTCTGAAGTGTTAAGATTAGAGACAAGAGACACTATGGCTCACTCAGGCTACTTTATTTGGTTTGCACTTTTTATATGAACTACAATGACTTGAGAAAAACTGTGCTATTAATTTGGTCCAGTAAGAATGATGTTTAAATTTTAAGCAAGGCATGAAGATGCGTGTTTGTAATCCTAACACTGTGAGCCCAAGGCCTGGGAAATTAAGTGACTTAGTGAGATGCTTATAATATTATACATATTATATATTATATATATATTGTATATATATATATATATATATATATATATATATATATATCATCTCAGTGTGCATGTCTTTAGTTCAATCCTCAATATCACCACCATCAATAAATAAATAAGAATAACAACATTTAAAGCTGTCCTCATTTATCATTAGACACACACTCCTAAATCACTTTCTATCAAACTGTTTCAATCATGGCTATCACAGCACTTAGCCTTGTGGGACATTTTTGTTAATCTGTTCACTGAGTCAGTCCAGGGTGGCAGGAGCTCTGTCTGTTGTTCCCACCTGAGTGCAGGGGCCCAGCAGCCTGTATGGAGGTCATGTGAAGCCTGGTGCACACGGGATGCAGAGCTGCTCTGCACTGTTCTGGGTGAGAGCACGCGTGTCTGCAGCTCTTCATTCAGGTTCCCACACCTATTATAGGTCAGTTAATTTTTCTGATGGAATCTCAGTCTTCTGACTTGTATGATGTTAGTTGTACTCTTGCAGTGATAGTGGCATTCTTATTAAAATCATCTCTATGCAGGTTAATTCTGAACATATATATCATCTTCTCTATTAAATCATTCATATTTTTGTGGTTTCTATTAATTAACTTAATAAGAATGTAAAATATATGACATGGCTTTATATTGATGACGTTCTGAGGATTCCCTAATCTGGTCTTTGTTCTGACAGTTTTAAGGACCATGTACTTGTCCAGGTCCTTGCTTCTCAGGACAGCCTTGGCCCTGGGGCAGCAGCACTTCTGGTTGTATTTAGTGAAGATGCAGAATCCCAGGCCCCTTTCACGCCCGCGGAGTCACAGCCGCCTGCTAACAGCCATGCTCCATTCTCTCACCCGGTGATTTGTGAGCACTTGCACTTTGGTGTCCAACGTGCTTGAATTTCAGATGATATTGTTCAAGAAGGATAAATAAAAAAGAAAGAAAACAGGCAGATACTCCCCTCTACACTGAGACTGCTTATCTGACTTCCTAAGGAGCAGTAACTCTCCAGCACCAGAGCACTTAAATTGAGAGGAAAAGAGAGGTTGATAGTCATTGTCCACTGGAGGTTTGTGTCTTATTACATAACATGGGCTGTCTTTTGAATGAACTCATACAAATACAGGAAAAATTGTCCTATGATACACATTGTACCTTCTGTCTTATGGAATAAATTAGAAAAGTGTGAAAGTATAATGACTATTACTAGAATATTTAATGGGAAGGATAAAATAATAATTTGAGAAAAACGATTCCCCAAGGGAGTAAAGATTAGGATTAAAATGGTAGTTAGAATAGCATAGAGGTAATTCAACATTTGATTAAGGGCATAAACTACTTATCTCTGTTCAATTCAAGCTTTTTTTCAAATTATTAAGATTTGGTGAAATGAGAATTATTTGTAGATTTTCTTGCCCCAGAGTATAAGAGCAGAAGATCAAGGATAAAAAGCCCTCTGATAACAGTGACGCGGAGACACTGGATTATGAAAATGATCACACTATGTTCTGTAAATTTCTTGAATGTAAAGAGCATGTCAAAATTGTCTGATGTTCACGAGGAAGAAAAGTGGAGTAGAAAGAGGTGAGTGTGCTGCGTGCAGATATTGTTGAAGATAATGATCTCAGTGAAGAGACTGGGGTGAAAAATTAAGATAAATAAAGGGAAAGAAGAAAAAGACCAGCAGAATTCTGATAATTGAATTGTATTTGGAAAGATGAATTGGACAATGGCGTTGGGGGGGGGTGCTTCCAACTGCAACACCCTGGAGTTCATAAATATGCCTGTATCCATTTTTTCATTATTAGTAGACAAGGCTGTGTCCTTTCCTTTGATGACGGTAACGAGTTCTATGACATTGCCACTTTGAGTTCTTGCTTCATTAGATTGGGTGACTGTTTATTTGAAGTTGTAATGAAATATTTACTTTATAGAGCTGTAAGGATTAACTGTGATAATTGAGTGAGGCTGATCTGGAGCTTTCAGAGTAATAGGTCCCCCCTTGTTTGAATACAGAGCGCAGTGAGAATGGAGGCGCGAGTGAGTGTGTTTCTGCCTGTCACTTTCTTTCTACATGTTGCTTTTTCTTCTGGAGATAAGTGGGCCTAATGCTGAACAAATACTGGAAATCAGAAGCCACTGAGAATCATTCGCCTCTAGCTTTCCCATGACAGCATGATAGACGCTCAATCAAAGAGCCCCCTCCTCTCAGCAAAGCAACAATTTTGTCACCACGAGCAAATCCAATTGAAAAGTCCCTTGGACTGAGAGGAGAACTCCAGTTGTCAGAATCAGCAAACAGAATGAAAAGAACTAAGAGGAGTAAATTGGCACCTGGGGCCTCCGTGCTAGCCTGTGATAGGCTGTGGTATTGTGTTGGGTAGACATTCAGCCATTTGCAGATATAATGGGAGAAATTAATGCAAATGAGTCAATGGAATGAAATGCATTTTAATGCAGATTTGAGGGACTATCCCGAACTGCTTGATAACAAGTCGCTTTAAGAAAAGGCTTACATTGTGAGGACTCATTTTTTCCCCATTTCTTCTCACTAGTGCTTCATAAGGGCCCTTTGTTCTCTAAGTAAACTCTTTCTAAACTATTGACATTGCTCATTTATGTGAATTTTAGATTCCCCCCCCCCTGACAAAGTAGCCTTGGGTGATCTGGGAAAACGTTAATTGCGAGAGGACAAGGAAAGGAGCTGAAACAAGAAGTGTGATCATTAAGTGTAATGTTGCAGTTGTCCACGCCTCATTATAACGTGCAGACAAGGCAATAAAATGCGTGTTTCACAAACAAATCTTTTGACAACTATAGTTCAAGAGCCTCCAGCTGTCCTGCTCTTTTACATCTATTTCTCTGGGTTTAGTGGTCATTATTGAAGCTAAACTTGGGATTCCGAGAACATCCCTTCCTATTGTGTAAGAACCAAGACGGTTTTAGAGAGGGAAAAGTTTGCTTTAATATTTAAAAAAAGAAAACTGGTTTCCAAAGTGCAGCAGAATTTCCCGCTGATGTTTTGTTTTGGAAATGACACTTGGTAGTGACGGTGGGGGCGGAGTGGAGGAGAGAAGGAACCCCATCTCAAGAAAGGCGTTTTCTCACCAGCCAGTATTTAAAATATTCAGCTCCCTTAGGCTGTTGTTCCGTGAAGCAAAAGCACCGATTGAAAAATTAGAGCTTCATCTTTCATCTTAAAGTTGATTATATTTCATGTGGACTATACATACAAGCCCGTTTTAAGGGACGAAACTAGTTAATCAAATGAAAGGGTCGTCAAGTCTAAGGACGGCTTGAAGCGGGTGAGCTGTCGGACTCGCAAGAAAAGCAGCCAGTCAGGGGGAGGGGGAAGGTAACAGATTCAGCATTGTCCAAAAGTTCCAGACCAGTGATTAATGTGTAAGATAATGGACTTGGGAAATGAGTAAACACTCCCCATGCTCCCTGCTTTGTGCTTGAACGACTTGATGACAAGGGCAAAGCAAGGTGAGAATTTAAACAGGACCAGAGGAAAAAAAAAGAAAAAGAGACAAAGACCAGCAACAACATAATGCGAGGCTGGGGGGAGTTCCTGGGTTGCAGGATGGAAGGCACATAATAACTTTCTTCGAAGCAAGCATTAACAAGTGCACTAATTTAAACTCCAACACGGCGCAGAATTACTGGGAGAGATTATATGCCACTCAGTCATCTTTGAGTACAACAGATATTTATACTCACCCGATTCATTTATTTGTTAACTTTGGCAGACCCATTTGAATTCAGAGGATTATTCGTGTTCAGGTGGTGTAGCGTCTCAGGCAGAAGAGATACCGTATTTTGATGAAATGTACATTGCAAGGTATTTCACGTTATTATTTAAATAATTATAAAGGTGCACTTTGCAATCTTTCTCTACAAAAGGATTTCAGCCTCTCATGTCTTTTAAGAGGTTGCACTGCATGTTTTAGCCATCTGTTATGGCTTAAATGTACACTTTCACGATAGCATTGAAGCTTTTTAAGGGTATATACCATATATTGGCATTGCAAGGAAAAGCACTGTACTTTGTTCCTTGGTTCTCACACTGTCTCTTTGGGTAACTACAGGGGTGTTTCTATTGTTTTGTTTGAGTATAATGAATGAGAAAATAGACACTAAATCAGTCTCTTCCATAAAAGTTCTTTTTGCTTCCGTCAGACTATATGTGCGTTTCAACATGTCACACCTGACACATGTTGAGTGTTTCTCCATCTCGGGACACATGCTGCCCATGTCCAGCTGTCCGGTGAGTGCCAAACAGCGAACTGCATCACGAGGAGCCTGGGTCTCTGTAAAGCGCACAGGTGGTCATGTCTTTCGTCATCAACTTAAAAATATTTGAAATGATCGTGTTGGTTATGAGTTCTGACTATTAATAGATTTGCTTTTACTCATTAACTCTACCCTTCTAGCTTTTTGTAAACTTAATCCTTAACCTCGAAAACTTGAGGTTGCATCTTCCTCAATCCTTTCCAAACAGCATCTCTGGAAAGTACAATGCTACTTAAAATCCATTGCCGTGATCCACGGCTGACGTGGTACTTTCTGATCACCTTTGGCAGTCCCTTCAGCTTTTCAACAGCAGAGCTGTGAGACGGTTTTGATTACACCCATTTCAGTGATTAGGAAAAATAGTCTCTGGAGAGGTTCAGTGGTTTAGACTAGACAGCAGAAACTCTGCAGAGCCAAGACTTGGGCATTGGTCCATTTATTTTACTAAAACCTGAAAGAAAATGCTTCAAAAAAATCAAATCATTTCCTCATCTTGCTCTTAATTTAGTGCTTGTGGCATTTAGGGCATTAAAACAGTTTTTCTTAATTTTCCTTTTGATCTCGAGTCTTGAATTACTATGTATTGATTTAAGTGATATTTTAACATTTAATTGAATGCATGTTTATTATGAGTTACTCAGGCATAATATTAATTATTCAAGCTAAATAAACTATTTTTGCTTTATGTCAATAACAAGCCCTTTCAAAAATCTTCAAACGTGTGTTACATTTTTACTGGAACTTTTAATACCTATTTCTCATGTTTTATGCATTGGATTTTATTTAACAAGAAATCAAACAGTGGCACTATGAGTTTTTTGTTACAAATTTGTTATGTGAGCCATTGTTTCTCCTGATCCTTTATGTTCACTATGTCATTCTCATAAGCAGAAAGCAGCCAGGCAAGCATATATCCCCATTTGACATTTCTGTGATAATCAGATGTTCAGTCTTTCTTGGTTTAAAGCAGATTTCCTAAACATGCTCTGAGAGTTAAGATTAATTTTCCTTTCATCAAGAATTTCATCTTGCTATTAAATATACAGTGGTTTCAAAGTCCTTAATTTGTATTTCTATCCTAAAGATGATCACTTTGTGTTGTGATTATCTCTTTTCATATCTGTCTTCCTCATTAGACTGTAAGTTCATCTGCTTCGAGGGTTCTTGCCCTATCTAGACCTCTGTTTCTTTGATTTCTAATTCAGTATTTAGGACACACTTGCCATTCAATACAAAGTCATTTATAGCATTTTTTTGCAGTCATTTGAATATGAAACTGCAACAGTAATAAAAGTTCTGTAGAAATATAAGTTTTAAGATAATAAAAGTAAATAAATGTTAAACATGCTGAACTCTGAACTATTAGGAAATAAAAATGGAATCTCTACTAAATCCAGTCCAAGATTACCATTAAATACCTTAAGGTTAGATATTTTAGTTTTCTAAAAATTTAACCAATGTCACTTTGCTAACTATTGATTTAATATTTGGCATTTTGTAATTTGGTTTCATCATTTAAACCCCAAAAAGGAGTGGTCTGTAGACTGTATTTTAATTCATAATTTTACTATCATAGAATTACTTTTAAAAGGGTCCTGTTTATTTGTTTATAATGCTATGATAAACATAAATACTTCTAAAATTCAGGTGAATGGAAGAAGGTAGGTAAGAGATAACCCAGGTTAATTTGAACATTAATATACACGGCCATCTTCATTCTGAGACATAATGATTACAGAAAGTACTATCTCATAGTTTGAAAGATACAAATGTGTGAAAGCGTACAAATGTGTGGCTCCATGATTTCCTTTTCATTAATGTCACTGAGAGCAAGGTGACATGCATCCAGCCCCATCTACTACTTAAGAGCCCTGAAACTCTGTGAGGCTTAGCAGCACCTTTAGCAGTAACAGGCGGGATACCTTCCCCTCTCTGAGCCAGGTGGGACCTTGAATGAGCAATTCATACTTTTGGACCCCAGTTTCTCCTAGTGAGAAAGATGAGGGTTCACAGTAGTTGCTGGCTTTGATCAAAGTGATAAAATTAATCCTAGTTTGGTCGGAACCAGTGATGGAGCAATTTAAACTTGAAGACTCCCATGAAAATAGCTTTTTAAATACCTGTCGACATCATCTTGCAGGTCTCACCAGCTCCTCTCATAAGCTTCTAGGTGTGTGGCACCTTTAGTGTTTAAATATGTTTCCATAACTTGTGTGAGTCAGTTAATGCCAGTCCATAAAATATAAAGAACTTTCTTATTACATCATCTTCAGTTAAGATATGGTTTAAAAATATAATAAACAAAAGCAAAGAACAAAACTGAAACTACTCAAGCTTGAAGGTTGGTATTCCTGGTACTTCACTGATCACTACAACTCAATCCAGCCACGTGGCTTTTCTAGTCAGCATCTTGTTATGTACACTTACTTGGATGACACTAAAACAAAACTCATAGAATCAATTTGTTTTGCTCAGAAAGTTAATTTTTTCTTGTTAATTTCAGAGGGTAAAAAATACTTTTTCCCCCCTAGTATCGGGGGTCAAACTTCCAACCATCAGCTTGTGAGGTAGGTGCCCAGTGCCACTGAGCTAAATCCCCAGCCTGACATCATTGTGTCAGGATTTGTTTCTTGATGCTTTCTGTCTTGCACTCAACAAAACAATAGAGTAATGTTAAAAGGATAAGAAAAGTAAAAAAAAAAAAAAAAAAAAAAAGTGATCCGTGGTGATTGGTAGAGTACTCCGTTCATCATTCCGCTGGCACTTTTATTTTGTTCATGACTGGCCTGCATTACAGCGAATTGCCAAATTGTAGCATTCTCCATGTTTTTCAGAGTTGTGATGCGTTATGTATTTATTACATTTTTTTCTGATCGTATTTAAAAAATAATTCGGCCTATATTGGTCTTTAATTGAATGTTACTTGAGACTTTCTTGAAACACTTTAGGAATGTGAGACACTCTGGGCTCGAAAGCCCTGGCCTACAGAGTGGTTATGAAATTCTGACAGCTGTAGAGTCAATGCGCTAAGCCATTTAACCTCAGTAAACCTCATTTTCCTAATCTATGAAACAAAACCCTTAGTGCTGACCTACTTCACAGTTCAAGGTGGCATATCTAGGAAAATAATGAAGGAGCATCCCCCTGTGAGATTTTAAGTCCCTTATCTCCTAAGAACTTTGCAAGGACTTCCCTGAGAAGATACTTCTGTGCATGGTGTGGAAGGGAGGAAGCAGACAAATTATTATTTGTAGTTGGACGGAAGTCAGGAAGTCAAACTCAGATTTTCAGGGATATTAATTGAGGGTCTCCATATCAAGACTTGTGGGTAATGCCAGAAGGGAAATGGGCACAATCAGACAGGAAACATTCATCAGGAGCTGGCCGTGAATTCCTCTATTTTAATGCATTAAGAGATCGGTGGTGAACGTTGCTTCAGGAAACAAATATTTATTTTGCTAAAGCAGGATATGGAAAAAAAAGAAAATGAAGAAAAATAAAATAAATACTTGTGTGGATTACCTATACAGTGCATTAAAGAAAATAATCAAGAGTCCAGTCACCAGCGTAATCTGATTTACTTAAGCTATTTCTATCTCTACTTATACCTGTGGCCTGGGCAGTTAGCATATCTTGAAAAGGTAAAATGTTTATGTGGCACAGAATGACTTTATATTACTTCTGTATGATTTGTACACATAGCAACTAGTATTTCTTTTATAGTGGGTTAGAACTCATGGCAGCTTTAGAGGTAGCTAATAACAGAGACTTTGGTTTTAAAAGGGAAATATGGAATAATCCAAAAAATAATAAACCATTGCAGATAATTGAGAATTGATTATATATCAGACACTCAGAATGTGGAAAGTTCTGAAACCTTCTTCCACTTACAGAGGGAGTGAAGTAAGGTGGTAGAAAAATATCAAGCACAATTTTCGTCACATTGTTACAAGAACAGTGTCAGCACTCAGTGAATGTTTGTGTATTTTTGGACACTGGATGGACCAACTTTGTTATTTATACATCTAGATAAAATGACAGATAAAATTGACATCCCAAAACTTGCATACTTTCTACTTTAAGCTGGTACATCTACAAGCAGATGTTGAAATAAAGATTAGCCTTTTTTTGCATGTGGTGGTGCAGGAACCTTTTAAGGGATCTATGAATTATTGCTTTGGTTCAGCATGAGTGCAGTAAGAAGAAATGTACCTCATCTGTAATACACTGTGTAGACTAATATCAGCTCCTTTTTTCTTATATTGCAGTGAGATATTGATCTGGTAAAATGGTACCATATTGGAGCTGTCTGTTGTGGTATTCATCATACTGTCACATCCCTAGTGCCTTGGAGTTATTGGAAAGTGGAATTGAGAGAGTTCTGTCATTTGGTGTGGCAATCCATTCACAGGACAGTCACTACAATATTTGCAGTGGTTCATGTATTTTTCTAGCTGGGAGAGCTTCACCTTTAGTAACAAGAGGGTTTTGCCATTATCTTATGCACAGGGTTTTGCCATTATCTTATGCACAGGGTATCAATCGCTTGGGTGCAAGTCTTCTCTGCTTGCTTTCTTTGTATATTGTAGCTCTTTTCTATTCACTGCTCACAGCTGCTGCCTCTCCCGATATTTCCTCTGGGACTAGTCTGTCTAATCAGGAGCTCTCACCTTCTTTGCTTTTATCTGATAGTAGTTAATAAGTAAAAGATGAACTTTTGCATATAGAATTCTCTTAGTTTTTTTCACACTAAAATATTAGTTAACATGAAAGGAGTTTTCCAAAATAAAAGAGACACTATCAATCTTCAATGAGTACTTTAAGAAATTTGAATGAGTGATTTCTGTTTTGCCCTCTTACTAACAACCTGATGATTTTATTAAAAAGTCACATTTTCTTTTTAAAATGCAGAAATGTAAAATTCTGTTTGGGTAAATAACTATTATCTACTAACGAATGTTAATAGGAAGTGCACAGAGTGGATTGGTATCTTCAGATTGATGAGTTCTTGATTCCCAGGGACTAAAATCTTAGCTGATGCTAAACAACTGAGCCAGAAAAAGAGAAGAGAAAGAAATAAAATCCAGTTTTAAGTGCAGTTTGAAAGTTAAATAATGTCAAAGTAGGTGAGTATTTTGATAAGACTAATGTACAAATTATGGCTACCAGAAACCACTGTAGTAGTTTGGAGAAAGTAATTTTTATATTGGCATTTGAAAAAGTACTTAATATGCATATATAGCCACACACTTTTCACCAGTGTGTTCTGCAACAGCTTGGAAGGAGCTTTCGGAGTATTTATGAGCTATGACATGATTCATATTGAGTTATCCACGTGTTTCTATGTTATTCTTTAAAATGTCCACTTCTTTTCCTTTGCTTTACAAGGATTAAAACCTCTGAGAAGATAATATTTCTGTGACTCACTTGTTGCTTCCCTTGCTAGTACTTTTTTATCACAGTCATCAGATAGGAAATGCTAACTGAATCACAGAAAAATAATGAGAGTTTTAAAACATTTCAAAAAGCATTAGTTTCTGATAATACAATCTTATAGATTCATATATGAAGGCCTCAAATTAGTAAAAAATGAGTAACAAGCATCCATCACAGTCACTGTATAATTAGATGTAGAAATATTAAATTTTCATTTTCTGTTTTTGATTTAGTTTAAATTATTGCTTACTATAAAGTAAAATGTATGATTATACTAGGTAAGATGCCAAAAAATGTAATGCTTTGCTGACTTGCTACCTGCTAGATTGTTAAAATATCATGTCAGGTTTTCTCTCTTCACTTTTGCATTTACCCTCATGGCTGCTACATATTTGTGAGGACAGACATTCTTTAAAAAATGGTTTTCATCTACTATACCTTAGAATAAGACATGACAGAGAGAAAGGTTTGTTTCAAGAAAACCAACACATTCATATATCATTTGGTCAAGATTTTAAAGTCTAATTAAAATAATTTCTGTATCCTAGTGAGTAGTTAGATCAACATTATCTTCAATTATTAGAAAGGGCAGAATAAGAATGTTTTTGCAGAGCCATTTATTGTGATTCTGGTATTCACCAGAATGGACAGAAATAGAACATCACTATCCTCTGTAAACAGTTTCAATTTGATCTGTGTACACGATAAAAATCTTAGCTTCTCAGTGCATTTAGGTGCTGTCAGAGCTGTTGTTGCCAAATAAGAATGCAGTGTGATGTTATTATAGTAAACAGCACTTAAGCACAGCTGGCAGAATTGATCAGGGCCACATTAGAGTGAACTTCAACAGATGACTGACGCAGCAGAAACAATAACTGAATATGCAAACAGTTCTTGCAGTGAATGCTCTGGGGATCAGGCACCATTATTTTTGACTTTGAACAGGGAAAAGGGGCAGATTTGTAACCTTCTTCCATAAAGAAAGGTTCTGGGTATTATGTAAACATCTGACTGCCATTTATAATAGTACTTAGTTACAATGCAAAACTGAAGTCTCCCCTGACTATTTACATTCCATTAATTATTAAAGGAGAAAAACATAAACACCAGATAACTTTGTTTAATGTTTCACATAGGCTTTTTTTTTTTAGCTGTCTTTTCTCAATTAATGTTAGTTATCAAGAATTTCTGGTTTAACTTGGATGAGAATGTATGCATTTCATTGGTGGCTTCCACCCTCCCTTTAATTACTACAAGAGCTAATTATGTGAACTACATATTGTAATGCTTTTATTATAAAAAGTAATGTGCAAATACTGGTATTTCTTTTATTTTCAGCTCTACGGCCAATTTACATTTGCCATATTATGCAAAAGCCATGTAAATAAGAGGTGGACAATTAAATTAACCAGCACTTTGATTTTCCACTTTAGCATTTTATTATGGAACTCTACATAAATAATTTGCCATATTAAACAGTTATTTTAGAATGCACTCCAGTTAATACATGTGTTAGGTGAAATAGCATTGTACTTAGATTTGATTGCTTTGGAAAAGGCCATTTACTTGAAATGCTAACTTCTGTCATCATTTCTGTAAGACTGTTCATTTCATTTTTATTTATCATGTATGTATTAAATAAACATGGGAGTAGCATTGCAGTAATATAAGGCACATTTCCTCAGCTCAAAGACAGAAAACAATGAAAAACATAGTTCTTGCTGGGTAGTCGTGGTTGCGATTGGTGCGCAAAGACACACCATGTATCCTAGGCCTGTCATGGAGAGGTCCTTGAGAAGATGGCACTTCAGGGCACCCATACTATAGATGTGAGTAGGGAGAAGGAGGAGGGAAATAAGTCATTCCAAACCAAAGAAAAGCAGAGGAGGTAGAAAATTGATGAGGGAATATGACATTATTCCCATTTTACACACTTAGTAAATTGTTTGACGCATAGTAGGTGTTATATAAATTGTTGCTTCTAAGGTTAAACATCCAAATAGTGAAAGGGGTTTATTTTTGTCAACTTGGCTATTTGTATCCATCCTGGCCCCCTTGCCTTAATCATGCCTCCACAGTTTCTCAGTCTACACTGACGTATTTAGTGCTTATCTCTCCATGCAAAAGCTTGTTTCTAAAATAGTGACAATAGCAATAGTGTCTGGGTTGTTGAGTTGTTCTGTGGGTTAGAGATACAGTTTATGAAACTCTTGGCCCTTTCTTGGGAACAGAGAATAGTAGAAATGACTAATGCTTTCCTACCTGGTGCTCCTTTCCATACCATTTACTTTTTTCAGGGCATCAGGTTTTAAATCTGGGAAGGATTCTTTAATTTTGCACATAAGGAACATCCTGGGAATGCTGTAATCTCTGAGATTAAGGCAAAAAAGCAGTAGTTAACAGAGTTTTGCTCTGTGATAAATCTTGGGGTGTGCAGGCTCTCTTCCTTCATTGCTGCCATCTCGACTCTTTTTTAAGTGATTTTATTTGGTACATGCGACATGATCACGTTCAACATCGAAAATGTGTATTTGTGTATGACACATTCTGATTCTAATTTTTGCCCTGTCTGTACTACAACACCCACTCCCTATATAAAAGCTTTGTTTCCTTTTTTTAAATATAAAATTTTTAAGAAGAGAAAGAAAATTTTTGATAAGAATCTCAAATTCTATCTACTATGTTCACATTTTTCTTGAGAGATTCCCAAATATTTCACATTTTTAACTAACTAGAAACTCATGATTGTACATTTTGCAGCAAATTAAAAATTGTCACTGTCTTGTGTAATACTTAAGTGATTGGATTTTGGATTATAGAGCAGACAGTATTTTGCAAATGTGTAAAATAATTCCTTATTTGAGTTTTTCTGGGTAATTTTCATGTTCTAGGTAACAGAGAGGCAAATTAGTAAAATTAAAGGATGCTATGAAGAATTACATATTAGTGAAGGTATTGTCACACATATTTTTGAAATCTTTTCATTATTATCTGAGACAATAAAAAGGCACTAATCCTTGCAACGTGGGAAACTTATTTCCACTGAGTTCCCACAAGGTGGAGAATTGGAAGACTGAGGAATGGAAGTGGCTGCAGGAGCTGATGGAGAAGAGAGGACTGATTCTCTGCACTGGACTTTCTACAGAGAGCTCAATCAGAAAGAAGAGTCTGGGTTGATGATGGGGAAAATGATACTAGGAGCATCATACTGATGAGATGAACAGCCCTTTCCCTGGCCTCCCCTACTGCCTTGTTTTAAAATTAAAGACTATCCGGGTACTTGGGGTACCTGACTATAATAATCTCAGCTATTCAGGAGACCAAGACAGCTTGACTGCTTTAACCCATGAGTTCCAGGCCAGTCTGGGTAACAACGAATCTCAAATGATGGTCAAAATAGTAATAACAATAATAATACTGAAAAGGAAGAGCTGAGTCTCTCTTTCTCCGTTTATAAGATGATCCCACTGTGCTTTTTGAACTCTTAAATATCTCTTCAGCTCTGATTCACTATGATGACCTGGGGGTCTTATGAATGTTAGAGTACAGCCCCCTAGTTGCACTCCCTGATGTGATGTTAACTTCTTGTCCTACCATTTTACTAAGCTGTGATGATGCTATTCTACTTCAAAGTGTACTTTGCTTTTTCTTCCTTCAGAATTGTCACGTGGCTTTTTATTTCATTCATAGAACATGGTTCACTCTTGTTCATCTTTCCCAAGGCATATGTAAAAACTTATCAGTCAGCAATGAATGTGAAATTTAATTTGGGTGGTCAAAGTGTCCAGCCTTATTTACTCCACTTAGAGTCAGAAGTCACCATGCCATCTCTCCAAAACACTCAGTACTTTTTACTCTGCCCAGAATACATTCCTTATTTGTTCACCAGTCAGGTTCACATATATTCTGGCCAGATCCTTTCTATACCTGAGGAATGTCAGAGTGGAATTCTTACCTGTGATCTGTCTATTCTCTTTGCCCCAAGAAAGCTGTTACAATGCTACACAAGGGCCCATTAAGACATAATTCAATTAGAATCCCATGGGAAATGAAGCTAGGAGGCTGAACTCAAATTTCCTGTTTCCTTCAATGGACCCAGGAGAGACACTATCAAGTAAATATAGCTTCTGAATTTGTCTAAATCAAACATGTACTGAAGAAATCTCATAATCCCCTAGACTTCCCTGTATGCAGACCAGTCTGGGCATAAACACTTTTCATCTAGGAAACTTGATTTTAATCATTCTTTGTTATTATTTCTGAACAGTGTGCTCACTAAATGACAGTATTTACTTTTACCCAAACCATTCTAACTAGTTTGACTTATAGGTAATGTTTTTTATAAAACTGTCGTGCTCCTTGTGTAAAATAGGTATTATGGATCATCTAGTTATTAAGCTAACTCTTTTGTTGGAATAGTTACTAAAGTGAAGCATATTTTAAAATATATCTTCTTGAATAGATTAAGTTCAAAGTGAAGAGGCATCAATTTATAGCTCTTAAGAACATTAAAATTTAACTTACTGCATTTGTGCAGGAGTTTAGAAGCTTCAGTAAATTTGAGAACAACCAATCTCCCTGGGCACCAGCCAGCCATAAGATCACTCAGGTGACAAATGCTGACTTACAGATACTATGTAGCTTCTTTGATCAATTTTTGTGGCTGAAGTGCTAAGTGTGGGCACAGCAAATGATATGTTTGCTGATAGGACTTCAGTACTGAGGTTGTATCAGTACCTGAGGATATTTCCCATTAATTTCATCATATTAAGACCATCATACCTTGTAAAAAACTAAGCACAAAACTTCATCAGTAAGCTAATCTGAATTTACAAATGTGTTTTTTTATCTTTTTAAATTTTAAGCTCCTACTTTCTCATTTGTAAAGGGAGTTGCTCTACATTCTCTTCCATGCCTATCTAAGTTTCCTTTTCACTATTGTGCATTTTAGGTGAATCTTCCTTGTCTGAAATGTCACTTGTTATGATGTAACAGTTGCTTTGTGGATGTGTAACAGTAGTCGGTGTGGTTGACTGATGTTTTGAAATGTAGTGAAGGGACATTCTAGAGAAGTACACAGAGCCCTCCAGTTTTCTTGGGAATGGATACACCATCTTGTTTTAATAATGGCAGGTTTTAGTAGAGTCTCCTGAACTGGTGAAATTTGTTTGGATAATGGCAAGTTTAATAGAATCTCATGACTGACTTTGCAGCATTGTTAATACTGCACAGAACTGCACATTTAAGTAGACTATCAATGATGTTATACTTGTTTGGTAATTATTTTACAAAAAAGTTCACACTCAATTATTTCTTAACCTACTTGTCATATTTGGATGAAATAGATTAGCTGATGAAAACCTGAAGGTGGTGAAGCTGTCTCATTTAGCTTTCTGCTGGGTCATTGCAGTTTAGATAGCCATTCAGATTTGTATGTCATGATAGCATGACTCAGTTACTGAATTTATTCTCTTTTATATTGTGGGGTCAAATCATCCCTAAATTTGTAGGATGATTATATTGAGGAGATAACATTACTCCAAACCATTCGTTTTCAGAGATATTTGTATATCTATGACAGATGTACTTATAGCTGAACTTGAAGAAGGAGAAAAAAAGAGAACAAATGGAAATAAGTGCAATCTTTAGTAAGTAGGAAATCTATGGAAAGAAATAGTAGGAAAAGAGACCTTTTGAACAAGAGATGAGACTGATAGTCCTTCATAATGCTCTGTGCCATGTAGTTCACAGCTGGGTTGTATAAATATTATTTGATTTTTACAGCAATCTTCAAAACATATAGTATCATTCTATTTCATATATGACAAGGCAGACTCAAAGACATGAGTTTGCCAGAAGTCACTGTATAAACAAAGCCTTTGCTTTTAATGATATTTGGGTGAGACACTCATTTCTCTTCATTTTCTTCTGCAAGAGCAGAAATGCCTACCTCACAGGTCTAGTGTGATTGTTGTTCAAAACAGTGAAAGCTTTTGTGAAGTATTTGGTTTCTTGCCTTTAATAACTTTTCTGATAGTAACCTTGAATTCAGGTAGTCTGGAGAGTCTTGCCGCTGTTTCAGACATGATACTTTTATGGTTTACAATCTCTAGTATTATTTCTAGTAAGATCTCCTGATATAGATATTTTCCTGTGCTACATATCTAATGCTTATTTTGCTGGATGGCCAGGTGGCCATAAAAACATTTTAAACAATCTCATTTAAACTTTATGTAATTGCCTCTCCATATAATTAAAATCTCACCTTTCTCCCCTGTTCAATTCCATTGTGTAAATGCCCAAACTTCAGAAATATTTAGAGTTATCCAGTAAAGACATCAGTGTTTTGGGCCAGGGATTTAGCTCAGCGGTTCCGGTACCTGTCTTGCAAGTACAAGTACCACATACCACAGTGCCAGGTGTGGTGGCTCACGCCTGTAATCCCAGCACTCGGGAGGCAGAGGCAGGAGGATTGCTGTGATGTGAGTTGGAGGCTGAGCTCAGGGCCAGCCTGAACTACGAAGTGAGACCCTGTCTCAAAAAAAAAAAAAAAAAGAAGTCTGTTTTGATCCCTCCTTTGGTACATAACTTTAGCAGGAGAATTTTGCTATTAAGTACATAAATATATTTAAAGAAGTAGCAAAGTGAGTCAAAAGTAATATCTCTAAAAAAGAGATAATAGGAACATAAGAAAAGGCAAATTTCACTCATTTAAGTGTTTTCTATACTGATTCCTCCAGGCAATGATCATTGGGAATCCTCCAAAGTAAAAGCAGAGATTGCTTTTCAGTATTTCAGATGAAGAAGATGATTTTATGATGTTATAAATGTGATACGTAGAAGAGATGGTAGAGAGGAAGGACAGTGGAAAAACCTGTCCTGCTGACAAAACATTTTTATTTTGATATTTTCTTCTCATTTCAATTCCTACTAACCTCCAGGGAATAATTATTATGCAAGTGTACAGAGTTTCAAATTGAAAAGTATACATAAATTTTAGAAACAGAGTTCAGGAAAGGAATCAAATGTTTGCATGACAGCAATTAGTGTATTTTATTTGTTAAGGTTTCAGTATTAGAAGATTTGGACAGCAAAGAATAAAACACCCATGTTTTATTGAGAATAAAGAATAAAAACTAGTAATGATCATGTAGCAGGTGGAAATTTAACTGAGAAAAATAATAATCTCCTCCCTCCCTTTCTCTCTCTCTCTCCTTTTCCCAATACTGGTACTGGTGATCAAACCTGGAGCCTTTGTATTAACTATTCCCAGCCTTTGTTTTTTTTTTTTTTTTTTTTTTTTACTTTGAGACAGCATCTTGCTAAGTCACTTAGCTATGTGGTCTGGGGTTCAGTCCTTAATGGTGCCAGGATTACAGACATGTACCATCATACGGAGTTGAGAAATACTACTTTCTTTATTAAATTTCCATAGAGTATAGTAAAAGTTTGGCTTTGAGTGACTCTATTGGGGTATACTATCACTTTTCTTTGGCTTTCTGTTTTGAGTGAGTGTATGTAAGTGTTATGTAAGATAGGACTTCCTAGTCCATTCTTTGGCTAAATTGATTCTTTTCTCCTTATGCACCAGAATAGCTTACAAAATTAAAAGAAAAATTACTCACAATTAAAGGGATTTGGGAAGGATAATTATTTATTCAACATCTTTATTCTTTGTATCTGTTTAATAATTCCTTTTCAATATGTTCATAAGTTTTAACTCACATTTTAAATTTAACATGGGAAATGATCTTTTAGACATATTTGCAGAGGAGTCATTAGTTTTAGAAAGCATTTTGAGGAAATGTTTTCTTAAATAATTTGTTATCTTCAATAAAAAGTCAAATTGCAGTACTAAATAGGTTACAAGTTAATTGTAGGATTTTCCCCTTATTAAATGTTTCAATTCCTTTTTTTGCTTCCGTTTTACCCTCCCAACCATAATACTGAGTGGAACTCCAGTTCTGGAAGAAAAGTAGAATGAACAACATTCTCATTTGATCAATGTTTTTATGCCAGTCTGTCCTTATCAGCAGTATCTCATAAAGCACTTCCTTGTGGGCATTTTTCCTTCCAATAATCAAAATAAAAAATCAATTATTGAATGCTTTCCACAGGCTTGGTGCTCTGCAAGAGAAAGCTGTGCCAAATACACTTTAGGCATAGTTTCAAGGAACCTGTTTGAGCTTAGATGGGAGGATAGGATGTGTATAAAAAGTCAGCTTTGCAAGAAAATGAAATAACAAAACATCATCACAATGTAAAGAAGACAGCAATGTATTTATTTTTTCCTTTGGATCGTAATAATTAGTACTAACTTTTCCTAGGAAAGCTGATAACACGCCTAAATGCTCAACTGGAGAATATATCACCACCGTGCTTCTGTGGGTCCTTTCATGTCATCTTCAGTCATATGAAACAGGAAGTCACACACTTCACTTGAGAGTTTAAGCCAAATAATCGATAGATGGTTTTCATTTTTAAGTAATTAAACAAATTAGAAAGTACATTCAAATCATTGTTTTCTAAAGTTGTTTTTTTCTGTGTGAAAAATGACAACACTTTTTAACACAGAGTTGTTATGTAACAATGTGATCAATATGATGAAATACCAGTTACTTTTTACTTTAAAAGAATTTATTATATGCTGAGAAGTACGCACTCTGATATATTAAAAACACACAGATAAGCGAGTAAGAATACATCATCATGCTTTACAATTAATGTTACTTTGTGCTCTGGGATCTGTTTGATAATTGGTCTACCTATCTGAATTGCCTCAGCATAAGCAAAAAACCTTGTAGGTACAATCATTTGAAATATAAATAAATTAAGGGACTGTTATGTAGCTCAGTAGCATAGCAATTGTCTACCATGTGCAAGGTTCCAAGTTCAAACTATATCACCGTACATACACACACACACACATCACCGTACATACACACACACACACACACACACACACACACACACACACACACACACACACTCACTCACACACAGGCACAAATGACCCCAAAATAAATCATAAGGAAATTGGAAAGTTACTTAGGAATTTTAAAGAAAGTGGTTCAGAATTGAATTTTTTTGTGTTTTTTAAAATTTTAATGCAATATGTACACCCTTGGGAGTCACATTTTTACCCCATATGTTATTTGTTAATTAGTTTTGAAATGTCAACACAAATGGCAGGCATATTTTATACAGAACAATCCTAGTTAAAGAAAAACTTTTTTAAAATAATTGTTGTTTTGTTTTACAGTAAATTCTTCTTTGATTGACTGATAAAGAGTGATGTATTTGGAATTCATTTTGGTTGATGTAGGTAGTAACCAAATGGCTCGAAGAAGATGTGCCAGATGTGTGATTTGGCTGTCTCGAGGAACCAGAGTGAGCAACAGACAAATCCGATAGATGTCGAATTACTTTTGCGTGTGGGATTCCAGTTAATGAGACAGTGTCTGGATGCAATTATTTGAAAAGTTCTTGACCTTTTATTTGTACAAGTTGATATAATTATGATTTCATGAGGAATGGTTTTGAAATTCTTAAACCAATTTTAGTCCTGTGTTTATATTGTGTCTGTTACTTCAGAAATCCTGGAAATGTTTTCTACTTTTAACTTTTACACTGCATCTTTAACAGCTTGTGTGATTAGCTTCAGAGCATTATAGTTTATGATCTCATTTCAAATAATTATTCTTGTTTAGTTATAAAAGAGAAGTTCTAACAGAACTGTGATTTTTCAACTCGAGCGCTGTCTTATTGCTTCTATTTGTACTTAGTGACAAAAATTACAGAAAATAAATACATGCAAAACATTTCTGATAGCACACCTGCTCAAACCTCACAGTGAAGTGACGACTCTAAGAGGCATTTCAGGCTTATGGCTGGTTATGTCTAGAGCTGTCTTCTTCCGGATCATGACCACATCTATGTGTGGCTTGTACATACATCAGATGTATACCATCGACATGGAGATGTTCCCTATGTGCCAGGTATAGGCCAACTTTAGCAAAGATAGTAGGGAAAAGCAAAGTGTAAGCTCTTTCAGTAACTTTCTTATTGATTGGATATTGAAAGGCAATATCCTGGATATACCGAGTACTGTAAAATACATCATGAAACTGTTTCAAAATTTTTAAATTTACATGTCATATAAGATTTTCATGATATTTCTGTAGAATAATTTTGTCTTCTTTACATATTAATATTTTAGGTCACAATATCTTATCTTCGTTGGTGAACTTCTTATATTACTACTTGGTTCATCTTTCATTTTTTTTTTCCAGTATGATTCACAACTTTTTGAATATTGGCTTCCAAAGAAATTTCTCAGTTTCTCTATTTTGCATTAAAGTAACCAGCAACCCTTGGTTGGTAGATGTTCTCTGTCCTAATCCTCTCCCTTCCTGTTTTTCTTCTCCAGCTTTTTAGTTTTGTCTTTTAAAATCTTCATTGTGTTCATTTCCATCTTATCATATTGTTCTTCCCTTAAGCTTTATTTCTTACTAGCATTTTAAGGGCAGCTTTTCTAGTCCTTACAGAAATTGCCAAACCTGGGGGCAGCGTGAGGACAAACTTTTCCCCACCCCACTCAGTCAGCTCCTAAATATCCCACTTTACCTGCATCTCACAAAGGTGAATGTTCCTCTTACTGTCAGAGGAAAAGGTCTCCTCGTTTGAAAATCATTTCAACGAGGAACTTCTCTTACAGATGAAAATAATGCTGAACCTTATAAGTACGTGTAAGTAATCATGAGCTATTTTTCTTAAAATGTTACTGAACTTATGATTTGAATTATCTCTGTGAAAATATCTCTCTGACTTTCAAATATCTCACTCTTCTAAGCATGGGTAGCACTTACCTAATTACTTGAACAACATACGTAAAATCTACCACCATCAAACTATATTAGAAATTACAGTTATCTTCCTGTTTATCTTATTTATCCTGTTTCAAACAAGATCACTGTGTTCCAGCAAATCAGAGTACAATATTTTCAGTTGTTATTAATGAGATTTCCTCTGTGGACCTTTATTTCATAAGCTGTTAAGCATTGTTAAGTATGACTTCATTTTCTCCCAGTCACTATTTTGCTTCTGACTGGTAGTACTGCTACATAGTTTGGAAAACAAGGACTTCAGAACAGGTGGATTTGTAAATGGCATCCTGGTTCAGTCTTTCTCTTTATAAATGAACCAAGTTGACAAAGGCAATGAACCAAACAAAAACTACTTCAGTAACTACTGACTGGTTATAAATATAAATATGTCTGATTTTTTTTTTAATTCAGGTTTTTCATGAACTCCTTCTAAACTACTTTTGGATTTACCTGTACCCCAGTTTAAACACCTTCACTAACTTGAAGTACTTGTCATTCAGAGTTTACATTCTGTGGCCTTGGTGCCTTTGATTCTTTTTGCCTTCTTCCAGGTACGTGTTTCTTCCTGTAAGGCCCTCGGCCTCTTCCCTAGCTCTCTAGTTCCATGGCCCATCAGCAGTCTAGAGCAGTTGCAAAGGCCATCTCCTTCAAAAATAGCTGAAAGGCTTCACATTTTCCTTACCTCTTTTTCCTTCTTTTCCCCGTAGCTTTTCTTTTCAACTTTTGAGTATCACTCATCACATATATAGTATTAGGATTTTCCATAGGCTATTTAAAATTCTCTCTCTTATCCTGAGAAGAGGATCAGTGTTAAATCCTTTGATATTAGAAAGCTAGTATTTAGCACGAATTAGAAAAGTTCAGTTTATGATAAGTGAATCAGTGTACTTATGTATATAAAATCAATTAAGAAAATAGGGTGTTACTGATCAAATTTGATTGTCATAATTGTGGAATCTAGATTAACTATTGAGAAAAAAGTGTAAGCATTCATATTGAGTTGTCTATATTTTCGTACAAGAAGTAACAGTGTTCTTTGAAGATATTAGAATATTCTCACTTTTTCACTTCTGTTATTTACTCTCTCAGATGTACTGAGATCTATTCTCTTATCTTTCTGCAATCATGGACTTCTGTATTTATTTTGAACTTGTATTCTTCATTATGAGGAATTTTTCTTTTACAAATGTTACTTGGATTTTCTGTAAGTTTTCTTGGTTTATCAGTAAAACATTTCTTATGTTTAATTCCTTTGTCATACTTTGTACTGAGTGGGAATATGCTGTCATATTCTTCAGAAGTACTTAATTTTTTTTAACAAAACTCACTGTGATTTGCTATTATGGTCGTCTGTTCTATGGAGAATCATAAACAACCTAAACATCATGTGTTCTCCTCTTATAAGCTTTATTTTCAATAACTACTCTTCTTTGGATCATAGGGACAGCAATAGCTATTTTCATAGGCCTGATTCTTCAGAATTCTGCTGTTGGGGTTGCTGTCTGTATGATCTATGTTTATCCATCTGTCCTTACAAGTGTTTTTCATACTCTTCTGATGCAACTTAGTAGTTTCTCGTCCTGAGTCTTACAAACATAGTTTTTCAGTGCACTCTACATGTCCTTTCCGTAAAAAGTGAGAGGGAAATAGTTGACAGTCACTTGCTACAATCATTTGTAGCTTAAAGTTACACTGAAAGTTACAGTCTGGCTTACATTCATGTAATTGTTTACATAAATTTTTGTTCTATTGTGTTCTAAGATACAGATTACATTTTAAACAAAAAGTTAAACTTTATAGCCCATTATTTCATTGGAAGTAAGAATAGCTGGATTTTCTTCTTCAGATTCTAAATTAGTAGCTCTCATACAGTGTTGAAACTAAGTGAGTCCAAAGAATAACTATAGTGAATAGAAGCTTATAATGAAACTAAAATAAAATGTGCATGTACGATATATCAATCTCATTTCTTATTTATGAATGTCATTTTTTAAATTGAACTTTTGGTGCTTTTTAAGTATACATTAGTTTCACATTTGTGAAATAAGAAGAAAATCTTCAAAGGGGAAGGGATACTTGGGGAAGAAGGAGAAAGGAAAAAAAGAGAAAAAAATTTGAAAGAAAAAAAATGGAAACAAAACTTATGTATATAAAGGGTGGAGGGGCCAGGGGGTGGGGGATGGGAAAAGGTAAGAATCAAGATACCTCATGCACAGAATGTCATCTCTTTCTGAAGCCATTTTTATGTGGTCAGAAGATATTCTCTGGTAGTGAAACTGGTGAAAAGGGCTCTGGATAGAAAATATATTTAGATACATATCGCATCTTTTCTCTGGTATGAGAAAATGAAGATGTAAATGAGTCCTAGCATTGTATGTTATATATTGTGAAATAGAAAATGCTCAATGTAAAATAAGGTGAAAGGGGACAATGTTGAGATTGTAACAAAAAAGTAAGGAAACAAATTTTATATATATGGGGGGGTGGTAGGGTGTGTGGGACTATGGGAAAAAATGAGAATTAAGTTGTGTCTTATACTGGTACAAATCCCCATTATGGAGTACAATCATGATGTGTATATTTAATGTACCAATAAAGATTAAAAAAAAAAGAAAAGATATTTAGGAAGAAAAGATAAGAGACAAATATGATCATACAGAGATGATACTAGGATGGAAATTTAAGTTCAAACCATCCCAAAATTCTAGTGTGATGCTCAGGGATTTGAGAATACCCTGTTGGAGAAAGTTTGAAAGCTATTTTTGGAAAGGACCACTCAGTAAATATATGCTTTGCAAGCCATGTGGCCCCTGTAGCAAATATTTGACTTTGACATTACAGAGTGAAAGCAATATATAATGCATACATCACTAAGTATGGCTGTGTCCCAGTAAAACTGTGTTTATAAAAGCAGGTAGGTAAGATTTGGCCACAGACTGTAATTTGCTGACCTCTAGGGAACAGAGAACCAACTGATGATTTTTAAGCAGAAAGGAGAGGTAATTAAACTAATAGCTGAAGTAAGACAGTAGAAGAGATAATGAAGGAAATGGGTCAATTGAATAAAACCTTTGAAGAAGAGCTGATAGAATTCATGGAAAACTCAAGGGGGAAGGAAAAGAGTATTTTCAAACTCCCAAACTTAGATGGAGGTGATGATCGTGATGCCGATGGGGATGATAGAATACTGGCAGCACAAATTTCATAAAAGTGTGTGCAGGATCCTGCACTAAAAGAGTTAAGAATGCTACACTTAACAATTTTAGGTATGAAGATGTGTTGCAGATTTTAGTGGGCTACAAGGTCAATAAGAGTTACTAGTTTGGAAAGACCGTGTTTTGAAGGAAAAAAGAGTACTGGCTGATTTCACAAGAACTTTAAGTATTGTAAAGGCTAAAATTATGTCATTTGATTTTGCTGATGACTTCTGAAGAATGTAAGATATGACTTTTTTCTCTTTATAGAAAAGAAGCCTTTGGGAGTTCAGGGCTGAGTCTCTTTAAAAAGAACATCCAGTTTGGCGAGCATTTATTCCTCATATTCCCAATATTTTAATCCTAATGAGTTCTAGCATCTGAGTCTACTCTATTACTTGAATGTTAACATTAAGACTACAGAGGTTAGGAAAGATGAATATTCTAGATCACTTTTGTTAAAAAGATCAGGAAATTAGAGTAAAGAGCAGTCAGATGTCTTGCCTAAAGTCATGTTATACTCCGGGGATAGATATAAGATTAGAACCTTGCTCTGGTGTGTGATAAATCCAGACTCTTCTGCATGTTGACATGACTGCTCCTGAAGAATATTATTACATGGGTAGAGATTTCTTTCATTGAATTAGAACTGCTTCAGCTACTTCAGATTATTGTGGACATGTTCATCTTTACTGCCATAGCCCTGTGAAGTAGGCAAACTACAATTAAATAGATAATAGAGAATTACCTGGAATCTGTTTTGTTTAAAAATAAATAAGGACCAGTTTATTATAGTCTGATTAATTAAAATATGTAAGGTTTCTTTCTTGATGAACTGTGAATGCTATATCTATATATTGGTAAGTAAAAAATGATGATATGAGTGTAGATATGTGCATATGTGTGTATATACATATATTTGTATGTATGTATACAATGGGTAAAGGACAGATTTAAAATAACTGACTGTGCAAGGAAAGTAAACATTTTCTAAATCAATGAATGATTTGACTTTGTGAGCATGATGCCTACACTTATTGCAAATATATATATTTACAATTGCAATATATAATTGCAATAAGTGAATTAGATGTTCTTCTAATGGATGGAAAACAGATGTTTTATACAATTTTTATAGCTTCTATGTTCTTAGCTTTTAGCCTACGAAAGAGAAATGTGTAGTTTAAATATTTGATTCTTCTTGGAGAACAGGTTTGTGCAGACTAATAGGCTGGTAGCCCCAGGTAATGACTTTTGCCCTCTCTTGGAACTTTTCTGCTCTTTTGATTGCGTATTTTCTAGTTGTAAGATTAGTAGTGCAATCCACCTTCTCTTACTCTGAGGAAATGACTTCAATGTTATATCTTCCCTTATAGAAGTGACATACATATACAAATCATAACTTGGCAAGAATATTTTTGAAAAGATCAGCAATAAAACATTCATTCCATATTATTCATTAGGATACACTGCTAAGTCAAAGAATTTCTAAGTGAAAGTAAAATTAGTAGCATACATTTCTGTATCTCAGGTGCTTACAGCTTTGTGGACACTTTTGAGAAGATCATTATTTTTGTTAGATCTTTAATAATGGTAATTCCATACTGTTTCTCTAAAAAGACAGAAAACATCATCATTTACATAAATACACTAATGATTAGATGTCCACCTGCCTATTTTATTGTCACCTGGTCTAAGCAAGTTTTATTCTGTCATCCATAGCTATCTTTTTGTGATCAGTTTTTGTCTTTTGTAGATTCTGTAGTCCCTGACATTTAATAGTAAGAAGTATGTAACATAAGTAACGATGTGCTTGCATAAGAATGACTTTATGATACTGTCATTTTCTGGATAACCATCCTGAATATTAGTGATGAATCACCATGAACTACTAGTTGAGATCACTGTCATGTTGATTCTGGTTTTAATCTGTTTTCCTAAACATGAGCAATATCTTATTTACTCATTGCTGTGTATGTCTGTGGGCATAATCATCTCTTAAAATTGTATGTGTTAAGTGAAATGGTACATCATCCAGATTTTTACCCATTCTTTTTGGGTTTGTAATCTGTCAGAATTTCTTATTTGTGGCCTAGAATGGTAGATTCGGTTATTAATGAAAACAACCATATAAAAAAAATGAAGCACATTCACTTTTGCAATAAAGTATTCTAAAAAAATTTCCATCCTGAAGCATGAAAGAACTGCGCAAAATCATACCAATTTTTAATGCAAAAACTTCAATTTCAATGAAGTGTCCCAGGTAACCTGGGGAATTGTTTTCCCCTGTTCCCTATTATTCTTAGATTATTTTGTAACCTTTTACTTGGTTTATTTAATCATTTTGAGGTGAATTCTTTTATGGGAGAACTCAATAAGGAAAGAACTTTCACTACCGTTTTCATTTATTTTTCTATTAGATTGTGTAAGATAGCTGATTACCATATTTAACTTACAGTTAAAAAAAAAAACTCACTAACAAAACAAAACCCAAACAGGTGGTTTGTATTGAAGACGTAAAGCAAGCTTGCTTATTATAGCCTAGGCTAATTCTTCTATTACACATTACTTGGCTAGAACAGAGCAGACAGCCCATGCTGAGAACATCTGAAATGTGAAGAACGCAAGAGTTAAAATACAGACCACGCCTGCAGTAGTGTCTCAGGCGTGGGTCTCTGAAAATTATGATGAGCCATCCAACTTAAATGGACAAGAAGTATGAGCTTCTCTGTTGTTTGCTGTTAGTTTTGAAAGTGATTTTATGATGTGAGCATGCTAAGGATTTCATCTTTCTGATTAAATTTATAAAATCATTTATTTCTCCCTGTTAAATGTATTAAAAGAGGTTGATTAGTGGCAATTATTTTTATTGCATAATAGTTTTCTTTCTTTCTGAAAGCATGGTTTTTATAAAGTGAAAACATTGATGATTATGTTGGTATAGTCTTTAGGGTTAGTTATTTTCTTCCACTTTTTCTTTACAATAAGTTTAAATATATCTTGTCACATAACTTTAACACTTAACTGAGTAACCCAAGATATTTAGTTTTTAATTTGGAGAATTCTAGTTTAGGTTCTGAATTTGTGCTTTCAAATAAATATAAGTTCTGCTAAATTACATAATAAATAAAGTTCCTTCATGCTTTCAAATAAATTTTCTAGATATTTGGTGAAACAAGGTTTTCTTTTTGTATTAAAGTTTGTGTACTCCATAGGAGAATGGATGCTTTGTGAAAAGCATTGTTTTCTACTTTTCCCTTTAATTGACATAAAAGAAATCACAGTTTAAGAGCAGTAATTTTTGAGAGTTCTGATACACCATAGAAGTCCTGAATATGAGGAGTGTTTTGCATTAATTCTGCACCTGATCACATGCTTGTTGGAAGGTTTCCAGAGTGTGGTCTGGAAGAACTGTTACCTCCAACTTGTGCCACTGAAATTAAGAGCTACTCCCCAGAGGTGACAACTGAATTAACACAATATGCTTTATGCACAGTGAAAACAAACTAATCTACGTTACAGCTTTGGTTAGGACTTTACCCATTGCCACAGCCGAATGAGTGAACTCTATTTTTCTATTAAAAATGGCCTAAGTGATTTACTTATGTAATTTTGTTTTAGGTTCTTTTGAAATGCTAGCATTCTCTGAAATCTAGGGCATTGTGCTAAACACAGTTCTGAAACAGTACCCTCTTGCTCTGTATTTCTTAATTTTCAACTTTTTTTGTACAAGGGATAGGCTGATTGTTAATAGCAAAATAATTAACATTAAAATCAATGAACATATAAGGCACTTCTGTACATATTAGATGCACTTTAATGTAGAGAAATCATCAATGCCATATCATTATCAAATATATAGTAATCATTCAGACATGCAGTACTCAAAGGCTAGGAGATTCTGGTGATGAAGACAGGAGAAATAATAGAAATCTGCATGAGGGCTGTTGGTATATCTTGTAGGGAATATCTAGAAAATTAGATTAATCAAGGAGCAGACATTTGGAAGAAAGTTTGTGTGAATGCCTGACAGTCTTGCTCTTTCCCTCATTTCAAATGTTGGCAGGGTAGCAGGCAGCTCCAAGGGAAATGTGCTCCTTTCATACTTGAGTAATTGATGAATTGTATGCAATATGCAAATGAGAATCCATAAATCTTATGAATGACAGCTTAATTTATGTGAGCCTTAATGAATGCAGGATTAGATTTTAATTAAATATCCTCAAAGGCACCCTGAGTAGTAGATTTTTTTAAGCCTTGTTTTTGAAGACTTGTTTCTCAAGCAGTGCATTTTCCGAAAGCAGAAAATCAGACCGAGAAGTTAGCTTATATTTTTGGAATAAGCATTGTTTCATTTTACTTGTAAAACAGCAGATGAAGTGATAAATCCTTAACAAAATATATACCAATTTCTTTATTTTCTACACATTTCATTAAATTGATTACTTTCAATTACTCTTGGTCTCTGATATCATATGCTACTTTAATTATAAAAAAGTTATTAAAAGTTTACCAAAAATATTGTAGAGCTGAAGAACTGTTTAATAAAAGATTACATTAGACAAATAAACATTTAAACTATCAAATCTAATTTGAATAAAATAAGGTCCTCTTAACCACTTTTTCTTTTTCAAATTTAGCTCTCTAGACAATACCTAATGAGATAAGATGATAAATAAGACTATTTCATACATGATATTTAATAAGGAGAATTGCACACTAAAATTAAACTGAAATGATGTATACTCCTATGGGAGAGTTACCTCTTTAATTCACTTTAATATCAGTAATATAGTTTTGTCATTGATTGCATACTAGATGAAAAATACCATTTTACTTTTCTCTTAGGCATGTACTCTTTGAATTAGAATTTAATTTATGATTAAAATGAACACTTGATTTATGTTTAGAAATCTCAACATTTATTTTGCCATTTGAAATATTTTCTTGTGAAATCACATAGAGCTTACAGTTTTAATATTCATCAATTGTTCCAAGAAAACTTGTTTTAAATGTCAGAAGTAAAAATATCTTTTTGATTTAGCTCACAGTAATGCTGCAAGTGCTTTTGAGAATGTAAGTTAAAAAAGTTACATTTTTCCTTTAGTGAAACAAAGTTAAATAGCTTAAAATATAGTTTGCATACCTACATTGTACTGGACAGCTGGGTACTGTGTTGAATAGAGAGATTTAAAAGTGCTCATTGAAGTCTTGATCAACACCTGAGAGTCTATGGCAGGAAGATCTGTGAAATCTTGAACCTGTCTGTATAGTTGAGTAGGTGACTATCTATTCATTTAAAACTTGAGGAAATCCATATATTTCAATGGGTTTTACATGAAGAATTTTTATTCAAAAAAGATAAACTGCTATATTGCAAAAGACAGTGGCAAATACATGACTGTGTGGACCAAACACTCTGTGATATCAAACAAAACCATGCGATCCAGTGCCTTCACAAATCAAGCACTGATAAAGTGTCAATCATGTGGAAGCATATTTATCTCAAATCTCTTAATAATTGCAACACTATTAATTTTCAGAGCAACTCCCAAGGAAACTTTCTTAAATTTTTAAATATTGCTATTTCAAATATTCTGATAAATTTAAAACTCATTTGTACCTGCGATTATGCATAATGTATTAAGCTGAAGGGTATCAGCTTATCAAAACAAAATTTCAATGCACTACATAAAACGACAATATATTTTATGTAAAACAAATTAAAATATATGTTAAAAATGTTAAAACTGACTTTAAAGTGTATATTTTATTTAGTTTGATCAACTATCTTTCCATTTACTGAGTTACAAAAGCACAGGTATTTTATTTTAATATTAATCTTTAAGATAAATAGTGGACTGAAAAAAATGGAAGAATTAACACTACTATGAAGACTTCCGGAAGGAATTTTAAGAGAGACTTTAGTATTCAGAATAATTTATTTTATTTTCTCTATCCTGTATCTTCTTTCTTTACTCTTTTAACTTTAGATCAACTGACTCTGAACCTTAATTTTCTTAAGGTTATGTTGCTTAATAAAACAGTTGAAATTATGACCATGGATATGCTTTTTGAAAAGCATTCTTTTTTAAAAAAAGATAACTCTGTTACATTGTTTTCATGACACTTGCTTTTTTGGAAATATTTCAAGACATTTTAGTTATATTAATCTCATTTCCAAGCTATTTATTTTCAAACATTACTTGTTTTGAACTATTTTAACAGTTTTAATTTGTTAAGAGATTACATTGGGATCTACCTATAAACTGTATTATTTGCTGACTGTATTGTTTCTAGTCTAGACATTTTTCACTTCCTGCTGGAATTGTTAGAATTGTCTCTTCTTTTTCAGAATAAAAAGTTATTGTTAGTTGTGATTTACATTTCTTGTAATAGAGTTATATATGCCATGAAAAATTTCTTAGTTAAGTAATTTTAGATTGGCAAATATCTGAAAGTTTTATTTCTTTAATCTAGTTAGAGCCAATGACAACTTTATTTTAAAAATGAAAATAGCCATAAATCTTATAAAATTTTAGATGAAAGTTTCTTTATTTTTTTGTATTTAAAACTCAAAATATAATAGTTTTAAATTTCTTTTTAAAATTTAATCAATTTATTGTATGTTTCAGATATAACTAAATATTTTGACAATAAAGAATTCATGTATTTTGCTTTGTGCACAAATAAAAATTGGAAAAGGGAATGTGTGATGTCTATTTCTTTTCAAGGAATAATTGTGAACAACAGGTTACAGAGCTGATTTTATATAAGTTTTGATGATTTTAAGCTGTTGTGTTGATTTGAGTTCAAGACTTAAATTGATGTATTTTAAGCACTGCAATTTAATGGCCCATTTAGCAAATTTAACTTACTAAAGAACAAAAAGTTTTGCCTGGTTGGAATTTACCAGATGGAATTGTGCTAGATTTTGAAAAATTGTTTTTGATTCACTTTTGAAGGTTTTCAAATGTAAAATTACTTTTCAGTTGGTACGAATAGGATAAATGCAGACATCAACCCTTTAGAAGTTGCTGATGATAAAAACGCTCCCTTTATTTTGAGAATTCACACACTTGAAGCAGTTTCCATTAAAAACAAACTTGTATATCTGCTTCTCTTAGTTTTCGCTGGATGCCTACAAATTGTCTCCCACATGGAAAATACTCCACCCTTCCCCGAGAATTGATCCACTTGTCAATGTTTTGAAAGAAAAGTGAAAACAAGTTGCCAAACAATAATCTATTATTGTCAATATTCAATACAGAGGACTGATATGAGATTAGAAGATGAATTCTAACAGAATAATTTATTAAAACAGATTTTAGTTGCTTGGAAAATTCCAGTCAAAAATACGATTTTCAGCACTACTGTTCAGATACCTATTTATTTGTATTATGGAAAGATACATATTTCTTTTGAAATGTCATGTTCAGTAAGACCTCTTTTAGTTCACTTCACTTGATTTAGAATTGATTAATGTGTGGCTGTCCTGTAATTTTGGTACCATACTCCAGGAGGAGTGCATCCTGCTCTTCTCATTTGTAGAAGTATTGCACTGTGATGGGTCATTCCTATGCAGTGTCCCAGTAACATTGAGCTATTTTAACCCTAACCTCTGCTCCAAGCACTGAGGGAAGAGTAGCCCAGAGATCTTCTCTTTTTATTAGACCCAAGCTTCAAATTAATCCTACATGCTTTGTTGAAAAAAAAAATAAGATAGATATAAAGCCCAGAAAGTTGTTATACTAAGTGAACTTTGAAGCAAGTAAACTCTGATTTGAAATCTAAAGCTCATTACATATTTTGTAAAACAGAATGCTATTGTATGACTCGCTTTTCCATTCCTTATCAACACATTTAGAACTATTGTTTCTAGAGAAATGAAACACTGAGAGAGAAAATATGATATATAGCTGCATTTGGATCATTTCAAGTGCATAGAAGCTTCTACATTGTTATGTACGTCATGCTTATCATGATGATATTTTTCAAGCATTATTATCGTGAAGTATCCCCTTCAGAATTTTCAAGTTCTATGAAGAAAACTGTTAAGCAGAGGGATTCTTTGGTGTTCAGCGTGATTTAGTCATGAGTGGGTGGAACTGGGAAGCCATAGGAATTTCTCATACAACTTTTTAATTTCATCTCATAAACAGAACTTACTGAACTTTTTACATTCGTCCTCCATGTCACACAGAAAATCCAAAAGGAAGATGGAGTGTTCATTTCCATCTTGACTCTATTACGTGTTCACAATATTGAAGCTTATTTATGGCAAGTGGCATAGGCTGGTTATTTATTCCTAAGGAATATTCTTTTCTAAGAGGGTAGTGATTAATATTTTGAAGTAAAAACCTATAGGCATAGACTTATAATTGTCTAAGAACAAAATTCCTAATTCTACTCATAAATAAATATTACCACTATGCCTATGCTATTCAAAATAATTATTAAATCATTTAGGATTATGTTTATAATCTATATCTGTAATATGCCACTTACAGAGTGAAATGCCATAACACAGTTATAACTTTTAAAGTCTTATTTTAATCGAAACATTGCTATGACATCTCTAAAGCTAGGCTCCTTTCAGTGTACGCAGAATCAGATAATTTGGAATACTCCAAGTAACTAAATGAGTGAAAGTGGTGATCAAATGTTTGCCCCTTTAACTCAGTCTTTACAAGATGAAAATACGTTCATCTCTTATCTCCCCTAGTGATAATTATCATTGTACTGTTGGATCAATTTTCTTGACTCGTGTGTAATTTAGCTCTGTCAGCATTAATCTCTTGGCTGTTTATATCAGAACTAAATGTCTGCTTATTTTTTTTTTTTTTTTTTTTTTTTTTTGAGACCGGGTCTTGCTTTGTGGTTCAGGCTGGCCCTGAGCTCAGCCTCAAACTCACATCACAGCAATCCTCCTGCCTCTGCCTCCTGAGTGCTGGGATGACAGGCGTGAGCCACCACACCCGGCACTGGTATGTGGTACTGGTTGCTGCTGGGGTGAGTCTCCACGCCCAGTATTGTTATGTGGTTACCGGGGATCGAACCTGGGTCCTTGCGCTTGCAAGACAGGTGCTGGAACCACTGAGCTATATCCCCGGACGAATGTCTGCTTAATATTATGGAGATTCGGTGGTTGTCATTTAAATTGGGAAAAACAATGAAAAAATTTGCTATAATATCTGAACATTTCTGCTATAGTTAAGTCGTGTTTGGAAACAGATTTTTAGTTTTGATAGACCAGTGTTGGAATTGTCCGTTAAATATATTTAGACTATTTCAGCTATTATTAGTAGTAGTATTGCTGTTCCTGTTGGGTTTGTAACAGGACATAGCTGTGAATCATCAAGTAAAAGAGAAATGCTTTTGATATTACAGATTTACATTTTCCTTTTGCTATGTGTTGACAGTTAAATTTATCAGGGCTTAGGGACATTCCAACAGGTGCGAGGGATAAGGATTCGATGTAAACTCTCTAAGAAAATGAACTTTTTGATAAAGACATCATAGTACTGATAAGTAAAGTTCAGAGAACATAACTGTCTGCTATTATGTATCATTTTATGACTTTTATATTGTTTTTGATCTTTTATACTGACAGGAAAACATTACAAAGGCAGACTTTTGTATAATGCACCTTTATTTCCAGTGTTATCTTTATATCCAGGACTAGTTAGAAGGCAACTGATTATTTCATTAAAATATTGATGGTATTCTTCTACAGCACCTGAAAATTTAAACACAGTACAGTGCTTTGGAGTTTTAAATGAATGAATTCATTTATATTACATTTTAATTTAGTTACCCAAACACATTCGTTAAATGTGATTATGGGCTGAGATTTGAACTAGACATTGGGGCTAACTTAGGGCAACGGAGTGTGTCACTGGTTTGAGAGAAAGAGAGTGTAACACATCTGGAGATCCTGAAAATGTACTGTGTACAAGAAACAGTCTAAGACTCAACAAAAGAGCACACAGATATGTTATTAAGTCGGTAGAAATCTAAAACTTCCATACTGCTGGTCTCTCAGTCTTTTGGTTTCTTCTCTTCCCTCAGATAGTAAAATGCTCTTCCTGCTGGTTTCTTAATCAGGCTAAGAATCTTTCCACACAGGCTTTTCCTATTTCCTGGTTCATTTGCTGGAATATTTCCCTCCCATTTTTCTATTACTCTTAGGTTATAAATATGAGGCATTTTTCTAAGAGTGTATCTGGCTATTTGCTTTATGTCTTTTTTCTACTTGGATCTTTCCCTAGTACAAAATAAAGTACTTCTCTTGCTGAGTAAACAAATGAGAAAGACAAATGCAAATCGAAATGTGAAAACATTCTATGGAATTTTCTAAGCTGAGGAGGTTACCTAGAAAATCTGCTTTGACGGAGAGCAAGATAGTAGTTCTCTTTGCTACACCTCAAACATGTAAACAGTGGTGTGGTGCATGGGAAGCATGGAGGCCACAAGCGCAAGGCTGAGAGAGCCACCTAGGTCTCCGCCAAGTCTGGAACGGACCATGCTTTTAACTTCAACACAAGAAGTAATGCTTGAGCACCTGTTCTGAGCATGAAATTGCAATGTGAAGTGGAAGTAGTTCAAACAGTGAAGATTTTGGAAGTCAATTTTGCAAAGAAACTGAAACGCTAGAAGAAGACTATTAGAGATGCTACAGTAATACATGAGCTCCACAGTGCTCCTTGAGAAGAGAGTCCTAAGATGAAATAAACATTTGGAGTCCAAAGCAACCTTTCAAAGGTGGCCTACAAACGCTTCACTGAGTTTTATAGTTAAGAAATAGCACCAGAGGTTGAATTCACATAGAAGAGAGAGCCACTTTTAAGTGCAAATAATCATAATGTAAGCATTTAACCTTAATTATCAATTAAATTCTTGCAGGGTAGAGTTGATTGTTGAAAATATTAAAGTGTGGACAGCTGAGGTAACGGTCTTAAATGTGGGGGGGGGGGAGTAAGGATGCCAAGAAAGCAAGCACTGCTGACAGTGGAGACATGAAGAGTTTCAATTATAATATATCTAAAGCTGTTTAGCCGTTACTCCAAATGCTTTTGGATTTCTGTTGGAAAGGCAGTGGGTAGAATGGTCAGTACTTGGTAGTGTTACTAGAACCATGTGAGATCCTAAAGAAATAAGCACCTAACTAATAAATAGTCAACAAAACAAACAAACAAACAAACAAACAAACAAACAAACAAAAACAGTACCTGTGATTACATCATTAAGTGGACTTGGTGATGGAGACTACAGTGGCAAGAATTACAGAATTTCAGAGCAGAAAGAAGGCTCAACACTGAGTTAAACCCCTTAACGAAGTGTTACTATCCATTCTATTCTATCTCTGACAAATATTTTCTGGCTTGCTTTTAACCACCAAGGAACAAAGATATTAGAGGAAAATAAATTTTTGCTCCTGTGAACAGGCCTTTGCTTATGTTTAGACAAAGTATTCTGCTCTGTATCTGTGAGTTCAAATGCAAAGGAAAAAATTCAATTTATCAATTAGATGAGTATACTTTATTAAATTAGTTTAAGGTTTATCTTCTGTTCTAATATTCTTCTAAGACTTTTATTCTCCATGGAGGATTTATATTCTTTTTTCTTCTTTTGTTCTGAATTTTGAAGTCCTCTGAACTATGCTGTTTTCTTTTAGGCCAATCAAGAATCTTGTCAAATATCAAGACAGGGTTCCACAGGGTCGTTGGGGAGGCCAGGTCAGAGTGGCACTTGCTGCTTTGTTTTGGTTATTTCAGTGAACATTTGGCTTCTTACTTGAATTCTGAGGTTTAAAAAATTGGCACAACAATTCCAGATTTATTTTTGACTGAAGAAAAGAAAGAGAGGCTAAGATATCAGTGCTAACCTTAGGGATCGATATGGAAAGTGTCTGCTACAGGTGGCAGATTCTTGGGATATAGCAAAATGTAGCCAACCACTGAATTACTTTCTGAATGGCAGGAGTATGAAGAAAACGAGATTTTCTCCTTTTGACAGTATTTTTCTTCCCAGGAAAGTTATAAAATGGACAGGTTAGTCTAAATTATGACAGAAAAATACAAGGTAATAGACAGGCCTAAAGATGTAAATGAGAAACAAATCTAAGAGATGATATTGCATCTGAGCAAGGGCTAATGCAAATGAAATAGTCATAATTCTTGAATATTTTTTTTCTTAGGAACTAAAGATCGAGCATAGAAGCATAGAATGAATGTGTATCTGGGTATGTAGGGGTGTGTGTGTGTGTGTGTGTGTGTGTGTGTGTGTGTGTGTGTGCATGTGCATGTGGGTGTGAGTTCTTTCACTATCTGAGAGACTGTGTTTTCATTTCTGGTCACCACCTTAGCAAACTAATCAATGAGGCATGAACTGCTATCTGCAGTGAAAGAAATGAAAAATAAACCACAGATAATCCCTCAGTTAAAAGGTTATTCTGTGTGATAAAAGCTATTTTGTTAATTTATTTACTTACTGGTACAGTGAGATAAAGTGAAAGTACAATTAGGGAATTCTTGTTGAAAGGATTTTAAAGGGCAATGATGACTTAATATTTTATAATATTTGATTGACACTTTGCAGCATTTGTAAGCTACAATTTTTCTGTAGCACATAAAATTGTATGTTAGCTTAGTTCATTTTATATTTTAAACTTGGTTAGTACTTATATAATTTATTACTCAGTAAAAATGAAATCATTTAAATGAATGTGTAACATCTAATCTTTTAATTTATTGAGGTATAGTAATTTTTAGAAAGGAGACGGTGGTGTTTTACTATTTTTATGCATAATATATTTTTTGAAAAATATTAGTTTGGTATTATTCCCAGTTAATTCATGCAGCAAACATAAGATTAATTTTCTACTTGTTACTGACTATTGTATTCTTAGAAGAAGAAGTACATAAAAGATGGTTATTGCATTTTAAGATTTGTATACTCAGAAAAAAAATGACTTATACACTGTTGTATTAACAGGATAAGGATTCTATTCTTTTCCATGGTACTGTGAAAGTAAAGGGAAGTTAGTGAGCAATGTGTACCTGTGCAGATTGGAGAAGGAGTTCATGAGAACTAATATAGGGTTTTTCTCACGTGGACAATAGAAGGAAAGCACATTTGGGCGGAAGGATTGACATCTGCAAAGCATGGATATCTGTAAATAGGCACCAACTGCAGAATGAGGGTGGGAAAGTTCTCAGAAATTATACCTGAAAAGAATCGAGGTTTTTGCTTTTTAGGGCTTTGTATGCTATAATAAACAAGCAGGGGAATAAGTGTCAGAAGGCACAGAAAGTGCTATGCCGTTTACCCTATCTGTAGACTGACATGCAGAGGCAGAAAGGAAAGGACCTGGGGAAAGCTGAGAATCAGATGAGTGAAGAAGAAAGTGACCTGGGAGGTATATGACAGGTAGAAGAGCAGAATGAATAGCCAGTGCCCACTGACTGACTAGTAGAAATAACATTAAATGGAAGGAGGACTTGGAATGACTTTCTAGGTTCTGGCCTTGGGCATTGGATGAATGGCGATTTGGTATTAGAGATGTCAGTATGACCCAGAGTGAGATTCAGGTTTAATGTGGAAGATGAAAAGTTTACATTAGCCATTTTAAATTTGAAGTGTTAGTGAAATATCCAGATGTCTGTTACAACAATGGAAAAGTTAGAAATGGAACAGAAAAGAGAAAACACATTTCTGCATTCTCAGAAGTTTGTTTTAATTACTGATGAATTAGATATTAATTTCATTTTTAAGTTTGCTGTGTATCACTTTTTAGTTTAAGAACTAGAATTTTGTTTTCCTTTACTTGTCAGGGAAAACAATGAAAGAATTCCTGTAAAGGCCATACATTGTCTCATTAGACAGCATTATATTTTCACTTCGATGTATCTTTCATATCCTCTTCCCACTGAAAATATTTTCATATGCTCTCTATTGACCAGTAGATAGCTATTAAAACTAAGCACTTCAATACATATGGACAACGATTACAATTTGCCTTTATTCATAGAGATCAGACATGGCAGCAAGAACAGTGACACTAAGGAAATGGTAGGAAGAAAACAGCTCAGATAGCAAGCTGCTACACGCTTAGAAGATGCTTCCCTGAACACAGTAGCAAACACAGGCTTCATCTTTTTTTTTTTTTTTTTTTTTTTTTTTTTTTTTTGCCTTACCTGTTCATATACTTCTTATCTCCAATAATATGATAATACTTTTCTGGACTAATTTAGATTGTATAATTTTTATGTGCCACCGCACCTCTGCAGAGTAACAGGGAAGGGAAGATGTAAGTTCCCATAGGGTAATTAACTTGCCAAGGTTTGGATATCCAGTAAGTGAAGGCTTCTGTCTTTTGATCCATAGTGAAGTGACCTTTGTCGCTGTTATTCAGATGAACAATGGTATAGTGGAATAAGCACGAACTTCACATCGGTGGTGCAAGGAGCTAACACAAACATCTGAAAGCTGTGAGTGCTACTGTGCATCCAGCCAATGTAGACTGTTCTTCTGAGGAAGAGGAACAATATCTGCTGGAGTGGGTTGTTCATGTTTAAATCAGATTGATATTTTACTTAGTGCAGAGATCATGTTTGACACTTAACTTTCCCTATTTTTTCAGTAAAATCACAGTCTGAAGTTTTTATTTTCAAAACTGGAAGAAAAAAAGATCAATGAATTCATTATTAAGAATGCAGAAATTAGACCAATAGGCCAGTTATTTTTGTGTCTATTTTGCTTCTTAGTTTCATGATCTTTGCTTCCTTTCTATTTTAAAATTTATTTTAAAGATTTTCTTCTTATTCCATACATACTTTTTCTAAGAATTGTCAATAGTTTTCTTTAAAATGAAGCTCACATTTCACTTGCATTTTCAATGATATTTTCATATATCTGACATGGAATGTCAGTTTAAGAAATTAGATAAAATATTATCTGTATATTTCTAAGGAATTTTTAATGTATCTAATAATTTTAAACAAATCTCTTTCCATGGGTACTTAGTGTGGCCATCCCAAAAATGTGCTAGCATGATGCTACATGTCACACATCTGCAGTAATTAATCTTTTTTTTTTTTAAGGTTTTTTTGAGACAGGGTCTCACTTTTGTGGTTCAGGCTGGCCCTGAGCTCAGCCTCAAACTCACATCACAGCAATCCTCCTGCCTCTGCCTCCCGAGTGCTGGGATTACAGGCGTGAGCCACCACACCCGGCACTGTGGTATGCGGTACTGATTGCTGCTGGGCATGAGTCTCCACACACAGTATAGGTATGTGGTTACCGGGAAATCGAACCCGGGTCCTTCCGCTTGCAAAACAGGCGCCGGAACCACTGAGCTAACTCCCCGGCCCCTGCAGTAATTAATCTTAACTTTAACAGTTGATTTACTCAAATTGAAGTGTAATATAAGTGGTTGTTATAACATTGTACATTGTACTTTACAAAAATTACTCTTTTTCTATCAAAAGTGTCATTTAAACAACATTGTTGGTACAGTGGCCTGTCTCGCAATTTGGGGCTCTGTACTTGTTCTGTTGTAAGACTGATATTTTCAACTCCGTTTGGATGTGAAACCAAACCTTTTAACTGCCTCTCATCCATGTGCTAAGACATGGTGTTAACATGACAAAGAGCTCACATGGGGATCCAACAGTGCCACTTTAGTTACATAAACTTGCTAAAGTAGACTATAAAGAGACTCATGGAGTCATGTTCAGGAGGCTATAACTGAGCATCTATTTAAAGAGATCAGCTAACGTTTCCAAGTGGTGATAGTTAATATGTATTAAAGAGGTGATATTTATTTTTGACATCTAGATAGACATTTTGAGGGAATGTCCAAAAATAAAATAAATTTTTAATTATATCATGTTTATTAATTTTTAATATTGTAGTTGAATATTAAGAGATGTAAAAAAGCTGAATCTACAGTACTTCCATAGTACTTATTCAGTGATATTAGAAATTATATTTATCCCCAGAACCAGTCTTGATATAATCACTTAAAATGATTTGTTTGTAGCATTATACCTTTAAAAATTTTATTGAAAGCAGAAATGTTGATATAGCTTTGAAAAACAGAGGTAGGAATGATACTGCTACTGTGAACCATCTAGTTCATTATTTATCATGCTACAGTTTCAGAAGTACCTTTTATTTATATTAGTGTTTAATCCGTTATGTTTCATAACTTTGTTGCCTGCAGAAGAACATGAAACCAAATTCCTATTCAATGTTATTTTAAAAAATAAGTTACTGTAAGAATTTAATAAAGTGATTTAGTAAACATAATATTCTTTAAATTTTAAAGATATAAATCATATATTCTTGGATAATAGAGGAATTTTATAATTTTATTTGGTAGGATTAGACCTTATCTACAAATAAACTTTGGTACTGATATAATTAAGAGAACAATGATATACTTCTATAGTCTACAATTTAGTCCATGTTGTATACACATTTAGAACTTTGAATTAATATTTGAAACAATAGAAAGAAATTCTTTACTAGAAATAGCTTTCTTTTGCCTTGTCTTTGTGGCAAAATGACATTAAGGAACATATATGGTTGTTGTTGAACCTGATTACTTTAGCAGCCCTTGGGTTGATAGTATCAGGTTCCAGCTTGCCCTGCTGGGTCAGCGCGGACCCGGACCTTTAAAGAGAAAAGTTCAGGGAAAGTTCACCTCTATTGTTTTACCATGGTTACAAAACAGAAAGAAAAAAAAAGGCAGAATAAAAGAACAAATCTTGGGTTTGTGACCTGTTGCTGCCTTGAGCCCTCTACTGGGTTCTTTTTCCTTTTATCAATTAAGCGTTGCAAAGGAGAAAAGTAAAACTTGTAGCAAGTTATAAGCCAGTAGAAGCTAAAGTATACTTTATCATCATTTGTAGATAATTATCTACCACAAGTGTTTAGATTAATTTACTTTCATTTAAAATATTTTTCCATTCAAATTTTACGGATGCTATGGCCTGTAATTTTATGGATTTGGAGGGGTAAGAGTATGAGTTTTTTTTTTTTTTTAAGTAATTTATCTTGATTAAGAGTGGGAAAATAAATATTCTATTAAGGGGGAAGATAAAAATCCAAGTACTTTGATTCAGAATTTTCACTTAAATAGTAAGAAATTTTGATATGTAGTAGGACAGGGTGAGTAACTTGGAGTAGTTTCTGGGTATCTTTTGAATGTAGGTGAAAATTCAAAACATTTCAAAGTCTTGTAGTTTTGGCTTTACACTAAACTTGCATGAGTTTTGTTCTAAAATATGTACTAAGTACTGGTTTAGAAGCAGGTGAGTGCAATAGAGCTTATTTTACATTTTGTCGTCTGTGCTTGTAAAAGTCCTGTGACTGTAGCAATACTTCTGGAAATGTCCTTATTTAAAAAAAAAAACCAAAAAACAAAAAACATTGATGTAACTTATAATGTGGAATGTTACATATATAACCCAGAATAAACCACACTCAAATTCATCTAGCTTTTGTGCATCTCTTTTTTAAAAATATGAGTTTATACTGAAGATAAAGAGTCTTCGGGAGGAAATTCTTAGACAAAATTTTCCCCCAAACCATCATTTACAGAAAAATATAATCAAGTGAATTAAAAACATTTTATGTGAAGGCATCTTTTTCCATAAAGAAATTAGAGGTCACTGCAGAATGGCTCTAATGGCAGGGGAGCCCTGCACTCCTTTCTGTTTGTCATGCATGCTGAGGATCTTTTCAGGGGTAAAGTAAAAGGGGAAAGTGCTACAGAGTCAAGATAACTGAGTAAGATGAATCTTTGTAACTCTCCGGATGACACTATCTATGTTATGTGCATTTTTGTTTATTGATCCTTTGCTGTTTTGATTAACATAATTTGTTTTCCTTGAAGTCACCTGTGTCAAGCATAGTATTGAACTTTCTTATGATTTGGATGGAGTATAGTGAAGAAAAAGGGAGAGATATATGGATCTGTTTTAATTAGTTATAAACAACATAGAATTATCAAAGTTGTCTCCTAAATATTATCATATAACTGACATGAATAAAAATAATATTTGTGTCACTCTTCTGTATCCTTACTTCCAATGGCATACTGAAATGATATTTAAATTGTTTCCATATCATTTGTTCTTTGACAATCGGAAAGTAGTTTTTTAAAAAAATAATTCTGGTTATATTTATAAATGATGATCTCAATCTGTGATTGCATGATTTCATCATAATAAAATTGAGAAGTATTTTATTTGTGGAAGGCTCAACTTTACTGATGATCTCTTTCAAATGAAAAATACTCTTTGAATAACCGAAGTAGGCAGCTGATAGCAAGTAACTGCCGACTTATGAATTCAGAGGTCATCTAGTCCTTCACCTGCCTACACACAGGACTTACCTCAACCACTGAAGATAAATGACTGCCTCTCAGATGTTAAAAATCCTTAAGAGAAGAGTCTGCAGAGACCTTCCTGATAACCTATTCCAGGGTTTAACTGCTCTAATGAGAGGAAGAACTATGTTTTCATATCTCATCTACATCGCTTTTGTGCAGTTTACGAGTTGATACTTATTTTTAATGTTATTTTCCTGCTTTTTATTGCTATGTATTCTGAATTTATTATTGGCCAGATTTCCCCAGTGCATGAAGAGATAGAAATAAATCTCAGACATTTTCAAGTATCATCCCGGTATATGGCGTATATGCTATTTAATTTCACTGCCCTTGCAATTGTGTTTTCTGTCTCCTTAGAACCATTGTTTCCCACTGATTAAAGTGATATAATTATTTACTTTAATATAAAATAACTGACTCAGGAATTGTTTGACTGTTTAAGATCCAGTGCACTAAAGAGCTCTAATATGAACTTGATAAGACACACTTACTTTTTCCTAAATTTACTCCACAAATTCAACTTGAAGTTTTATCCAAAGAAGAATTTACCATAGACCATCAGAATCCAATAAGATTCTTAAGTAAACTGCTTACTTTGCAGATATTACACTGCAATCATTTATTTGCTTTTTATATAGGAATCTATGATGAAAGGATCATTTTGAAAAGGACAGCAAATTAATTCATCTCTTTAGGATTGTATTTGTCTGGTGCTCTGTATCTTCTGAGATGGTTCAGAAGGACCATCTATGGATGATGGTTCAGATGGACCCACTATGGAAACCAGAATCTGAGAAGCTCAACTCCTATTTAAAAAGGGACTAATTTGCATATAACTTATTCACATCTTATTTTATACATTGAATCTTTCCAGATTACTTGTTATAACCAATGGAACATACATGACATATAAATGGTTGATATATTATATTGTTTAGGGAATAATGACAAGACTACATCTGTGCATGTTTAGGACAAATGCGATGTTTTGCTTTGGTTACATTGGCTACTTTTTACTATTGTTCTTTGGTGTTTTTGGTGAGTAGTCGGTTGTCTCTCTGGGTAAGGAATCCATGGAAGAGAAACTTATGGGTACTGAGGGCCAACTGTATTTTACTGTAAAGAAGTATGGTGTTTTAAAGTCCAGAAATAGCATTTTTCTTTTCTCTTTTTCTTTAGACAAGTATGATCCTAAACTATATTATCTTATGAAAGAGAAGGGTATTTATGATCACAGTTTAATATAAAAGTTTTATATAGTGTTAAAATCTGTGTCTATAGAACTCAAATATTTTATCTCAAATATATATTTTAATACTCAGGCAACTCTATGTATTTTGGTGATGATTAATATAAAAAAGTATATACTAAGTTAAATTTTGCTTTGAATAAGTTCAAAAACACTTAAGTACTCTGAAGAAATTAACAAAATTATCATTAACAAAATTATCATAAACAAGTTTATAAGATTATATAAAAATTGAACCAGGGATTTAGCTCAGAGGTTCCGTCACCAGCCTTGCAAATGCAAGGTCTCAAATTCAAAACCCAGTAACCATATACAACAATGCCAGATGTGGTGACTTATGCTCACCAGCAATCAACACCACATACCACAGTGCTGGGTGTAGTGGTTCACACCTGAAATCCTAGCACTAAGGAGGCAGAGGTAGTAAGATTGCTGTGAGTTAGAGGCTCGCAGGGCTATATAGTGAGCACAGGGCCAGCCTGAACCACAAAGCAAGACCCTGTCTCAAAAAAAAGACTATATAAAGTTGATAAAATCAAGATATCCTTTGCAGATGTTCACTCATTTAAATATCTTGAACCACATACATTTCAAAAGTTATTTTATGGGGCCGGGGATTTAGCTCAGTGGTTCTGGCGCCTGTCTTGCAAGCACAAAGACCCGGGTTTGATCCCCCGTAACCACATACAATACTGGGCGTGGAGACTCACCCCAGCAGCAACCAGTACCACATACTACAGTGCTGGGCTTGGTGGCTCACGCCTGTAATCCCAGCACTTGGGAGGCAGAGGCAGGAGGATTGCTGTGATGTGAGTTTGAGGCTGAGCTCAGGCCCAGCCTGAACCACAAAGCGAGACCTTGTCTCAAAAAAAAAAAAAAAAAAAGTTATTTTATGGTATTTAATTCTTCAAAAAATCTTGTTTTGTAATTATTACACTTATATTCTCTGATATGATTGCATGACATATATTGATATAATCTTTAATTTTATAAATGATGTTGATGTAAACGTGCAAAAGAAAAGGTAACAGTTTGATTTGGAAACTGGCAGGAAAAAAACTCACCTAAATATCATATCTATTCCATTAACCACTATAGTCCAAAGCAAAATTTACAATATCTCTCTAGATATGTATTTGAAAATAAAAGAGATTGCATTGACCTCTGAAGTTACTTACCACAAAAGGAGTCATTTTCATAGTTAATATCATTATATTCCTATTTCAAAGGAAGTAAATTGAGGAGTGTGAGAATTAATACCTGCTTTAATTCAATCACTTCATGCCCATTTTAGTGTTAGTCTTTAACTACATGGTGTGTTAATTGATTGTTTTGGAACCTTGAAAATATCATGCAGAAGAGATGGATTGCATTAAGTATGGTGAATGGATCCTTGATTAAGATCTCAGGTTTACTCTTCAAAATTTTGATCTCAGTGAAAATTGCTACTCCAAAACATCAGTGCTCTATTTTAGTGTATAGACGATTACTAGCCTTTCGGGTAGTCACTTGTATTACTCTTTAAGTGCGTATAATTTTTACCTATGCGTGGACCTGTGAAACTATCACTATATTCTTTCAGGAATCAAAGACATGGTGAGATCTGTTCATTACGCTCCGTGCCCTCCAGCAGCTGTTTGCACACTCAGCTCTTCCTCTCCTCTGTCGTTGTCTCTGGTATCTTGACCTCATCTTTTGCTCTGTCGTCATTTTCTACTGAAGGTCTCATCCTCTAGTCTTCTCCATAGCTTCATATTTACCTCAGTTTATATGTTCTTTCTTTTTCTTCTTTTTAATTATTATCTTTATTGGTACATTAAATATACACATCATGATTGCACTCCATAATGGGGATTTGTACCAGTATAAGATACAACTTAATTCTCATTTTTTTCCCATAACCCTACCCACCCTACCACCCCCGCATATACATAAAATGTGTTTCCTTTCTTTTTCTTGCTGAAAGTTCCACTTTTATCTATAAGTAAGACCTAACTCTCCTGCCAGGCTTTTAAAGCCCTTGGAAATCTGATTACCAAACCCTCCATCTTCCTTAGATTTAGAAAGCCTGATTACTATTACTGTGCAAATTTCTTTCATGTGTTTAATGTTTCTTTCTGCGTAATTTCCTCTCCTCTCTCTCTTTCTAAAATCCCAACCGGTTCTTATGTCCTTAATCCAATCCTGACAATTCTGAAATCTCTGTGGCCCTACTGGCCATGATGTACCTTTGGTTCCTATTTATACAGATTCATGCCCACACTCAGTATAACATGAAAAGGTGGGGGGTCTCTTTTTAAAGAAAACAAATGATAAGAATTAAAGGTGGCATTGATAGAGAATGAAATCAAGCCTAAAGATCCTTTCTAAGAATGTCTTATGGAACTGCATCTTTTGTATGCCCTGCTGAAAGTAAAGAAATGTTCCACTGAAACACTGGTGAATATCTGTAATCCCAGCACTACAGAAACTGAGACAGAATGACAAGTTCCAGGCAGGCCTGGTAGGCTACACAGCAAGTTCATAGCCAGCCTTAATTATGTAATTAGATTTTTCTTCAAAAAACACAAAACAGTGAGAAAGAGGAGGGGACAGGAAATTACTAGGTAGAAATAAATTTTTCTACAAAAAATTTCTGTAGATGAATTCCTAAAGAAAATGATATGTTCATATGTATAAGCAAATCAATTTTCTTTTTTGCATCAGACCACCATGGGAGGTGGGTAAGTGTCCAAGTACAGCAGTCACATCACATATTTTTACTAATTTCAGATTTGGAAGAAAACAGATTGAGAAATTATGTCTCACTGTTTTGATTACTTCAAACTTGAGTATTTACAAATATGCTATCTTTATTGGGATTTTAATTAGGGAGGCTGTTATTAAAAATATGTTAGTCATGGTAAAAATATGAATTTCACCCAATAGATTTCAGTCAATATTAACTCTTTATATTTAAGAAGGATTCATAGCATTTAGAAGACTAATTTTTCCCTTTTTGATTTTCTGATTATGGACAAAGTATATCATAAAAATATCTCTTAAAAAACACTACAGAACTGTAGGTAGACATACTCAGTGGTAGGAGTTTGGCTAGCAGCTCGAAGTTCCATACTCTATCCTCCCTACCATGAAAAGCAAAACAAAAACAAACCTCTGCAGTTATGTTCTCAGATCTATAATGCTCACATTAGAAATCTTTCCATTTGAATTTTCATATGACTTGAAGTCATAGGATGAAGTTAGGAAATATTTGAATTATTCTTGGGGCATATCATTGATATGTTCACTTACTAGCTTCTCAATTGGACAAAAAATATAAAAGTAAATACATAATATTGTATGAGAGTCCTGAAGAAAAATGATATAAATTTAGCTGATGAGGGTGAGAGGGATGTGATAGAGATAGGAATTATGAAGTACACTAAGAAAAGTCATTATGAGCTCTACGATAATTATAGATTGCTAATAGAGGAGACTTCACGGCATGCGGGAAGATTGCACTTGATATATTCAGTTCTAAAAAGGAGGGAAGCTTTTTTGCTATTTAGTAGCAGACTTCACTTTCTCTAAGTTTTTATTAAGGATTGGAAGAGTTACTTTGGTACTTAACACATTTCATATCTGCTTATGCATTCATCTGTGGCCTGAGCTGTGTGAATTCAATGAAGAATTCAAATCTACATAAACTTTTGTCAATAAATTCATTTTTAATGATGTTTAATGGTTTTTTAATGATGTTTAAACCACTGCAAACCATGCACCTCCACAGTCGCAATCTATTAAATACAAGTAAATTTTTATTTGAAAATAAGTTTTTTTTTTTTTTTTTTTTTCTTCAAATGAACCAATGGCATTACATAAGGCCAATATTTTCTTGTCCTTAGTCTTGGAATTTCCCATCTAGAGTGAGTGGATAAATATAGGTCAAAATCTCAATGCAAACTTACAACAATTTACCTTGACAATAGTTAATGAGTAATTTAATACTATTTGATTAATTTGGATCTGCCTTAGAATTTATGCTCAGTATTGTCAGTATTCAATACTTGGCACCATCTTCAGATGCAATGAATTGTTCTGGCTTATGTGCTAGGTTCAATATTGTAATAAATGCAAAATGATAGTATTTTAGTCAAAGTTTATCAGAGAAATTACTAAATTGATTTTACAAAAGAAATCACATCTACAATAAATTCATTTTCATTTTTTGTTAAAATTTGTTTATCTCTGTCTTCATTTGAAAAGATATTAAATTTCATCCTTAAGTGCTTAGAAAGTTAATTTTCACATTGTTTTAAACTCAGTAAAATGTTGTCATAATTTGATTTTTAGACTGCATTAAATGGTTCCTTTCTCATTGTTGAACAGATGGTCTTGAACCTTTTGTCAATAATCTAGTGTGACTTATAGTCAATATTCATTAATACATCCAAGTCTTAACGTGTCAATTTCATGTAAATTCCATGCAAAATTCCAAAACCAACTTCTTCCTCTCTCCATTCCTTCTCAAGATGAATTTGGTAAGAAGAGCACATTTGCTCTGATAGAGATCTACTCATTCCTGAGTGATTCCTTAGTCACCCACACCCACGGAAGGCTTGTGTTTCTTTTCTCAAGTCATTTGTTTCCTTCCACAGTGAACCTCTGACTTTCACAGTGTCATACATTTTCAGCAGTTAAAACAAATAATGTCTTTACTACATTGTGCACAATCAGCTTTGCCACGCCCCCGCCGAATAAGGCGTGACAAAATAGGGACGGGGGTCCCGGGCGGAAGACCCCTGTGCTTGAGGCTTGAGGCTCCCCAGGCCTAGAACCTGAGTTGAGTATGCTTCGCCAGGAGGCGCACAGTTAGCCCAACAGTATGTAAAAACAAGCCGCTTTCTCCCTTCTAAACTATTCTGTTTTTCCCTGTGAACTGTTCTGTGCTTTCTCACCAAACAAAAATAACATAAACAAAAAACACCTTATTAGACATAATAGTCTCAGCTGAAATAAAATTAACATGGCCACCTGACAAAAATACATCAACAAGTACAAAAAAAAAATAAATTAATGTTTACATAGAATCTATGAGAACAAGATTATAGAAATAGCAAAGATCCATTTCCTTAGAAAAGTTGTGTACAAAACACACTGATCTACAAGGATTTTTATGGTCATGGGAAAATCATCACTGTCTCACACAACCTTACACAATGTCAAAATGATTAATCACTGCTCTGTTTCTGTTCTTGTTTTTTCCTTAAACTTTTGTCAACCTGTAACAATCACCCTTATTTTACAAAGCCAAAAAATCATGTATAAAAAGAACACAAAAGGCCTAGTAAATTTACAACAACATCACAACCTCTCTTGTGTTCGTGTGTTGTCTGTCCATTCCGACTCCGTTCATTCCTGTCTTCGGCGATCCCAGACCCTACACCACAAACAGTCGCCAGCACAGCTTTATCTTCAGAAACGAACACCTGGATCTCAGCAGCTTGTAATACTCATTCTAGCTCATGCTGCTTGGCGTTTGTTGGTCAGCGATGACTCTGCTGAGAGTGGTGGTGGTCACTTGGTTCAGATTTTCTCACAGAAGAGAGCGGAAGCTTAGGAAGGGGCAGAGAGTCACTGCTCAGATTTCTGCTCAAATACAGCGTATAAAACCTCTGCTCACACGCCACTGGTTATCGTAAGTCCCATAGCAAGCCAAAATCAAAGGGCAGGAATTGCATGATGAAGAAATATATTTTTCTCATACAACAGAAACGATGGCAAGGGAGAAAGGGAGCAACTAATTGTGAATAATTAATTGCATGTATTAGTGAAAATGAATTTATTAAATACTTATTATCCTTTGGCTCTGTCAAGGTACTATTGGAAAATTAAGTTCTTATTTAGAACGGAATTTTTGAAAGGAGACTCTTTTAAAAGTGATTAAGCTTTAACCAACTCCTGTTCTAAAATATAGAATGAGATGGCGATAAATATGTTAGATTATATGTTGTTGAACAGATATTTGAAAATCCAGTCATATATATTCTTAATTAGTTCCTCAGTACGAGTGGCAAGACACTTTAATATCATTCTCCTAGAACCTCTTGAAATGTTATGGTCTAATAATTTTTTCTCTTGTGCAAAATTCTTGTGAATTGATTAAACTGACTTCAGAAGAGGTTTATTTTTTTCTCTCTAATTTTAAAGAAGTAATTTATGGTTTAATCCTTTAAAATAAAATTAACTCTCCTTTTGGCAGCATCATTTATGCTGTTGTCAGCACCACCTTTCCCTAAGATAATTATTATCATGTGTTTCAGGAAAGATGTTCGAGTGTATTTCAATGCTTTTATTTTTTAATCAGCATTGTTCCTTGTCTCAATAAATCTCTATTATTATACAAGTTCAATGCTACCTTTTGCATGCAATATATTCTGCTCCAATGTAGAGGAAAAATAAATTTAAAGTAATTGCTTTCAGAAGTTTATTGTTTTATAGGACTGTTGTAAGTAAATAGGATGCAAAGCACTTGTTAATGTTTGTTTGCTAAGCTTACTGAAGGTAGATGTTTATATAAGCCAAGAATTATTTTCTTTCTTCCCCATCTCACAGTACTATAACTAATAAAGAAAATAATACATTGGCAGCAAACTTTTGAAAATGATTTCACAGGAAACATTTTAAACATATTGTATGATTTGCTTTTTAATCTACTATTACCGAGGTAAAGCGTATATGAAAATGATGTGTGTTTAGGGTCCATTTAAGTTGGAAACTTGTTTTAGGTTTTTAAGAATCCTTTAGATATAAATACTCCGAATCTAACACGTACATTTTTGCACCTTGTTTCTTAAAATTGGAATGTTGCAGCAGCGAATGGTGAGAGACTGGATTTTGAAAGAATTTGATCATATATATATATATGTATATATACATGTATATACATACATGTATACATACATACATATATATGCATATTATATATGTATATTATATATTATATATGTATATATACATGTATATATGCATGTATACATGTAATATACATATATTATATATGTATATTATATACACACACACACACACACACACACATATATATATATATATATATATATATATATATATATATATATATATATATATATATATATGCCTCCTTGTGAGGAGCTGAGTTTGGAGCTCCCTAGTGAGATGTGTGCTTGGAGAACCCCTGGGTTCAGTCCTGAGCCCCAGATACAACCCCCAAACCCCAGTGACAACAGCGAAAGCATTTAATCATTAAGAACGGGGAAGTGGAAGGTGCGTGGGCACATACTTGGGTACACACGTGCACGTGTGTAATTCAGGGGTTAACTAGAGGGAGCAGAGTAGCATCTTAGATTTTGACTTCCTCATGGAAATTAAGCTTTATGTAATGTTGCAGGAATTTAGGCTCCTACACTTAAAAACAGCTTTATAATTAGACATTGCAAAAACAGAATGAGCCGAAGATTGTGACCCTTGACTTTTTCCATTTATTTATTTATAGTGGGGTTTAGGGAGTGCTGAAATATATTCCCTGTATTTTCATTATTTTAATTTTAAATCAAAGTATTTTCCAAATTATCAAGTTGACCTCAAACTTAGTATTTTCCAGCCTCAGCCTCCCAAGTACCTGGGATTCTAGGCATGTATCACCTGCACCAATTATTTTTTTAATGCTTATTTTAACTACTTCATAAAAAACACAAAATTGTACACATAAGTGGGATATTATGTTATATTTTGATACATGCATACAATGTGTAATGTTTAAATGAAGTTAAACATGATTCCTCAAACATTGTTTCTTTGTGGTGAAAACGTTCAACATCTTTTCTTGTGTCTTTTTGAAATGTGTAGAGCAGCAGTATTGTGTATAGTCAGCGTAGTGTACAACTACAGGTTAAAACCAACTCTGAGTCGGCGCCCATTGATGACGTGTCTTCATCCTCCTCCCCTTGCTACTGTCTCCTCTGCAGGCCGCCACTCTGTTTACAACCTATATGAAGTCAACACGAACTTCACGTGCGAGTGAGGTCCTTGAGAGGCTCCTAAAATAAACGGCACTAAATCATATCCAACTCCATACATGTGTTACACCTGAAATTATTTCGTTGTTTGTGGCCAGACAAAATTTCCTTGTGTATATCCTTCATCTTCTTTAACTATTCATTGGTTAATGGATATTCAGCTGTTTTCCATGTCTCAGCTATAGTGTCACTATCACAGTGCACTTGGGAACATAGATGTCATTTTGACATGCTAATTTCATTCCTCTGCGTACGTACCCATTCCTAGGATTGCTGCTTCATATGATAGCTCAGTTCTTTTCTTTATTTTTCTATTCTCTTTCTTCACACCCACTTACTGTCTGGTGTAAGATCCCTTCTGATTTTTAATTCCATCTTTCTACTCCACAGCAACCTTATATTTATTTCTATTCTATTGTTCTATTATATAACTTATATTTCTTCTCTCCAAAATTCTCATTATTCTCTTAACTATCTCATGTCAATTAACTTGATCTTTCTGGATTTCAACTTTGATGTTTAGTAATTTCACTTGTAAGAGTTCCTCAAATACGAAATACATTCTAATAAGATCACAGTGATTACATTATCAGTATTTATATTGTAGGAAAGCAATGTGAATAAAAATGGTGTTTGGTAAAAAGCTTCATCTAAAGATATGGCTTTTAGGGCCGGGGAGTTAGCTCAGTGGTTCCGGCGCCTGTCTTGCAAGTGCAAGGACCCGGGTTCGATTCCCCGGTAACCACATACAATACTGGGTGTGGAGACTCACCCCAGCAGCAACCAGTACCACATACCACAGTGCCGGGCGTGGTGGCTCACGCCTGTAATCCCAGCACTCGGGAGGCAGAGGCAGGAGGATTGTGATGTGAGTT